>VUQG01041897.1:0-16829 GCA_015106755.1 Etia nguti | reverse complement strand
ATTCCAGAGTCTAGGTGCTACGGTTGCAAAGGCCTGATCACCTCTGGACTTCAGTCGAGACCTCGGTTGTGTTAGGAGCATCTGATTGGAAGATCTTAGTGCTCTATTCAGATTGTACAAGTGGAGTTCAGATAAATAGCTGGGTGCTAAATTGTTTAGAATTTTAAAAGTAAACAAAAGAATTTTAAAATCTATTTAACAGGGAGCCAATGTAGGTTGGCTAAAACTGGAGTGATGTGACCATAGATTCTAGTACCTGTTAAGAGACGCGCAGCTGCATTTTGAACTAACAGAAGCCGGTAAACTAACCCCATGTTTGCCTACTGGTGGTGGTCAGAGGGCCCGGTGGCGCCAGTGTCTGGCAGCCTCGCCTCTGTCAGTGCGCCCCAGGGCAGCTGTGGCTACAATGTAGCTTGCCATCACCAGTGTGTGAATGTGTGTGTGAACGGGTGAATGACTGAATGTAGTGTAAAGCGCTTTGGGGTCCTTAGGCACTGAGTAAAGCGCTATGCAAATACAGGCCATTTACCATTTAAAGAGAAGAGTGTTGGAGGCCCAAGTAGAGAGAGTTACAGTAGTCCAGTCTGGAACTGATAAATGCGTGGATAAGCTTTTCAAGGTCCTTTAAAAGAAGGTACGGCTTTGCTTTAGATATCTGGCGTAACTGGTAAAAGCTGTTTTTTACCACAGTGGAGACCTGTTTCTCTAGTTTAAAAGATCTATCCAGGAACACTCCGAGGTTTCTTACAGTGAGCGAGAGATGGCTAGCTTGAGGACCTAGGGCATCAGCTAACTAGTCCGGCAGAGTGTGACTATCAAAAACTATGACTTTGGTCTTATTCTCGTTCAGTGTAAGAAAATTATGTGATAAACAAATTTTAACCTCATGGAGACAGTTGAACAGAGGTTGCAAAGAAGCAGAGACATCAGATTTCAAAGGAGAATAAATTTGGATATCATTGGCATAACAGTGGAAGGAGATGTTATATTTTTTAAAAATTAATCCCAACGGCAGCATGTACAAGGAGAAAAGAGCTGGACCGACCACAGACCCTTGAGGCACACCACAGTAAATAGTGGCAGAGGCCAAGGAGTGTTGCCCCATAGCAACGGAGAACTCTGAGAGGTAAGATTTAAACCGAGATAAAACTGTGCCTTTAAGACCAACATGTTCCACTCTTGATAGAAGAATGTTGTGGTCAACCGTGTCAAAAGCAGCAGTCAAGTCTAGTAAAACTAAAACCATGAAATAGCCTGAGTAAACACTTAAAAGAAGATCATTAAAAACCTCTAAGTAATGCTGTCTCAGTACTATGGCAAAGTTTAAATCCAAACTGAAATTTTTCGTTGGTCCCACTATGGTCTCATCTGCACTAGTTGCCTTTATGATCCTCCATGTTTGACAGAAAACTGTCCTAAATCTGAGGCACCTCAAGATGACAGCAGTAAACATAAACAGTAGTGAAGCTGTAAAAGTTTTGATGTGTACTGCCTCACTAAATAAGCAATATCCAGAGCACTGACCAGACTCTATCCATGAATGCGCAGCTGTGTTTTTAAAAACAAAAAAAGTAATGTGCTGTGTGTCTAGTGATACTTGAACTTGCTAAGAACCAAAGCAAATCCTGTTTATATATACTGACTTAGCATGTTCCATGTTTCGAGGTAACTGGAACATGGTGCGAGTTTTACCAGTATCCAAATGGATGAGTTTAAATAAAATTATACACTGTGCAGTTGTTATGAAGGGGAAAATTAGCTATTGATGATAAAACTGTTTTTGGTTAAAGGCTGTAAAGATGTTTAATTCTACTGTAAAGTTTTTCTATTTTAACATAGGAGTCTGTCTCGCTTTTGGAGCCAACCTCAAGTGGCTTCTAGGGAAATTGTTTTTGGCACTTCCACACTTGTATCTATTTGATAGCTCTGGAGTTTGCTGCTTCATAGCCTGGTGATAATTCTATGTGGGACTGTCACTAAGAGCCACCCTTTTCAATTATACATAGTCATTTTATTAATAAATGATGTAAAAATATTAAACAGTGCACTACAGAAAGGGAATGTTGTACTCACAGTTTGGGTTGTAGCAGTAAACATCCCATCTCTCACTTTTGTTCAGCCTGTATCCATAGTCAATTATGCCAACCTTCCCAAAACCACAGTTGGATCCGGGTTTAACGATTGGGTAGCCAACGCGTCCTTTGTCAAACCATCCAGCAGCGCAGACATGAAAGCCTGAACAAGAAAAGAAAGATACTGTTTTTTTCCCCAACTATCCCCCATGGAGCTGTTGATAATACTGACACAAATAAACTACCGTATGCTAAAAAAGTATGAGAAGTCTTTTAACTCTGCTAAGAACCAGAGAACAGCTGGGCAAAAACCTGTTGGGGACCAAGATTTGGCTGTTTTTCCTATGTGTGCACACACAGAGGAATTTAAGTTGGATTTACAATCAGCAGGCCCCAGCCAGAGAAGGCCAGATAAAACAGGGAGCTCCTGGGTAGACTCCTGTGGAGAAACACAGCTATAACAGCTGACAGTAAGGCTGATTGTAAGGCCAGAGACAGAGGCTAGAGTCCATCTCTGTGCTGTGGGAACAGTGACATTACCCACCAAAGAAGTTGTTAACAGGCTTTTACAAAATACAGGGAGTGTTTATCTTATCTTATCTTAAAATTAGGCGAGATGGGAGATGGGATTCAGGCAACAGACACTCATGGAAACACTCATTCAAAGAAGTGTTTCACTCACTTCTTCCTGTTGACCTTTACCCTGTCAGCACATGCACCACTTTTCCTACAAGTTAAAAGCATTCCAGGGGTTTAAAATGTTACATCAGGACCCCATTTTTAAACCTGATGTTTGATGTACTACACATTAAGGAAGCGCCTGCATGTGTTTTGAGTAAATCACTTTTGATGAATTACAGTCCACACACACTTCTTATCCACTTCTGTGGAAGGAACTCTGTTTGGGTGTTTTGTGTTTGCAAGTGAACTGCTGCAGACCTATTTGACGAGCTGCCTCCAGTTGTTCGTAAGTGGCCAGTGTTCCTCCCTCATACTTGCAGACAGCCTTGGCCTCTTTATACGTCAACTGGTATCTTCCTTTGCGTGATTCCCGGTGGTAAACTCCAGCTGCTTGTTCTGTCAAAGACAGAGAACAGAAAAGGAAGTCCAAGCCTTGGGATTCTCTGTATACAGAGATAAAGACTAGAGATTCTACATAGGATAGTCATTTTGTCTCCATTTTGTCTCCCTGAGGCACGTTTAAAAGGACCCAGTGGTTACAGCCAATTTGGACACCATGTTTTTATTGTCAGAGAGAATGAAAAAGACTGTGTGATTCTTTCTTTCTTTTTTCAAATTGGAAATTGGAAGGCCACCAACAATTTCGTCCTATCAACAGGGAGTCTTCTGCTGATCCTGTGCTTTTACGCATGCTTGACTGCAAAACTTGGCAGAAAGCATTCTAAATTAGCCAACAGTTGATATTTTGATCTTTTTAACCAGGTTAATGAATGTAATGTTTTTACAATAATTAAACTCAGTGCTACAGCAGCCTTTCCAACATGTCAGCTCAGACTGGCATATATCCAGCACTCTGCATAGTACTACGTCAGTATGTTCTGTAACAGTGACAAACCTTAAAAGTTCATATAAACATGTAACCAAGTAACAAATATTGTATGAATTCTTTTTCTTTAGTCTTGTTTCTCTATGAAGGACTGAAACTGCCAAAATCAAAACTAAGTAAAGTTGGAAACATAGGAAATAAATTAGTGAATTAATTAATAAATGAATAGAATTTTTAAGATATACAGACAATAAATAATTTTTTAAATGACATATAAATTCATAATTCATTTATCTATCATGGGTGGTACGGTGGTTAGTACTGTTGCCTCCCAGCAAGACGGTCCTGAGTTCAATTCTACCATCAGGCCAGGGTCTTTCTGTGTGGAGTTTGCGTGGGTTCTCCCCGGGTACTCCGGCTTCCTCCCACAGTCCAAAGACATGCACTTTGTGGGGATAGGTTAATTGAAAAATCTAAATTGCCCATAGGTGTGAATGTGAGTGCGAATGGTTGTCTGTCCCTGTGTGTTAGCCCTGCGACAGACTGGCGACCTGTCCAGGGTGTACCCCGCCTCTCGCCCTATGACAGCTGGGATAGGCTCCAGCCCCCCCGTGACCCTGAAAAGGATAAGCGGAAGCGAATGGATGGATTTATCTATCATTTATTATATTGAATTTATTTATCTATTTAATGTATTTTAACTACTCATTTTAATATTTTAAATTAATTTATCTATATTTTCTTTTCAAACAAATTTTCAGCTATACATATACACATGTGATCTTAATAACTTCGTAACATTAGTGATGTCACAATAATGGAAAGCAAGCACATTCCCAGGTTAGTAGAAACAGTAATGAACTTTCTTGTGATCTGGACATTTTGGAAAGCCCTGAGATGAAGTCATTTCCTCATGTTTACTGGTCTCCTGCAGCACTCCTGCCAGGTCATAAACGTGCAGTTTGGCACGAGGGGAGCAGCTGGACTACTGTATAGCCTATTAATTCTCCTCACAACAAGCCTTTATGTGAAAATAACCTCTGCTGTGGATTAACACAGGAAAAAACTTCCTAATAATCACAAGTAGCCAGTTACATAGGGAAACTGGAGGTTGAACTAGTTTTGATGAATAACCAAAAACTGACGTCGCAGCTCTAAGGTTTTGCAATTATTCTTATCTGAACTGAGTAACAGCTTCTAACAAAACATTTCCATGTTTCTAGCTACCACAGCAAGAAAAAAAAATCTTTTGGTCTTACCTAGCCAAATTGAATTATGAAAAATTCCGTTACTGTAGCTCCATGCCTCCACCTCCTTAAGCACAAACCCGAGTATCCAAAGAAGAGCCAAGACACGCATCCTGCAGCCCTCAGTGCACAGCTGTTCCCTCCAGATGTTTCCAGTAGCTCTCTCCTATGCCCCTCTGCTGCTTCTGGCTTTATATACCAAACACTGACTGTTGGTGCCTCCCAGGAGAGGTGGGAGGTATCAAGTAGTCTGGTGTGAGATAGTTAACTACAGCCACTGACCACTTTTACAGTATCCAGCACAAATAGGGATAAATGCTGGAGTTACTACTGTTCTTCTGTTCACTATAACAGATGTTTGTGTTGTCAGAAAAAGACCCTCCTAAAAAATAAAGCAAGTCAATTCAAAGGGTTTGTAAGGGGTAAGACATTGTGGAAATGTGTTTAACTACAGAGGAGCATGTAAAGTTATATTTATATACTGCTTAATAAAAAGTCAGAGAGCACTTGAACCATCTTACCTTTGATTTTTGATGTGGGTTGATCATTTTGGTTTACAGTCACCTTTGTTACATCATTTTGTTCTAAGCAAGCTTGTGTGTCAGTAAGGACTGTTTACATGAATTTTTAATCCACAAAGATCCAGTGTGTGTGTGTGTGTTCCTTTCATTTTTTGAGCAGTATATTTTATGATTAAAAAAAAATCCCTAAAGGCGTTGAGTTTTAAAAGTCATTCATAAATAAAATACTGTACATTACTGTATACAAGAATACATTATGAGAAAGACTTACACTGCCTTAGAAAACATGTAGGAGTCATTAAAACTGATAATATTTTTAACATCATTGCTTTAATTTTTATTAATGTGGTTGTCATGCTTCATTATACTTTATATTTCTCTAGCTGTTTGTATTCTCACATGAACAGTGAACTAAATGACTAATCATAAAGTTTTAAATGATAAAGCTAAGAGTTTCATGAAAAGTTGTCTGCTGTGTTTTTAGATTTCAGGCTAACTCTGACGTACAGGATCAAATCTGACACTTAGTGCCAAAAACTAAAGTTGACCGCTGAAGGCTGATCTTTAATGCTAATTTCCTCCTTTAAAACAACTGCACAGTGGGGGATAACTATATATGTATATAACTTAAACATTTGTGTAGTGGTAAGGCGTAATGTTAAGGTTGTGACTACTTGACTGACAGGTGTCCCAGCCTGCAAAAGACAGATGTAGCCATTGTGACATTAGACATTGTTTTAGGACACATCAAACTCACATTGTGGAGCTTCAGTATTACTGCACTGGCCACAAATACTTTGTTTTGTTTTTTTAACAAAAAGTGACCAATGGATTCAATGAAATCAGCACTCACAGTTAAATATAGTGCTTAATTTAAGTATAATACTATGTTTCACAGTAGCACAAACCTACTGTGAAAGTTTCCAAAACATTTGCGAGTGTAAATCTTTAATAAAGAAACACTAGTACCCAGCTGTGCTGGATCCTCATGAGATATCCATGAAATACAAACACAAACTGCAAACAATAAAAAATAAAACAGACTTGTTTTATTTATTTATTTATTTTACCCTGAAGATGCTTTGCTAAAGGGGAGTCCACACGGAAGATGATTCACAGCTACATGGTGACCAATTACACAGCAAGTCAAAGACATGATGGAGCAGCACAACATGTAATGGTCAAGTCCAGAGGTAAACTTTTTTTTTTTTTTTTCAAAAAAGTGCGCAGTTGAGATGCAGCTGACAATTTAAAGTAAAGCATATTAATGGTTGACTTATGACAGGGTAGTAAAAACATTTATGGGTTACCTAGGCAACTGGAGCCTGTAATATTCACTAGCAACTGACTGTCAGGGACAAAGTAATTTATGATGTATGAATCACTTCCTGGTTACACAAGGGTTATCTGGACTAATTTTCAGAAAACGCTGAGTAAAACCACAGCTCTGCTTCTTTCTGTTGCGATGAAATGGTAAAAGTGTACTTTACATTCCATGTACATTCTCATGTACCTGTGATACACTTATGATGAATTGCTGATGAGGTCATTGCTGATTCACCAGTTTTTTCAAGGCGATCAGCACCCATCATATTTTTTCTGAGTTTTCTGAGTTGAGCAAACCTGCTTTTTTTTCCCCTAAAATGCTGAGTCAAGAACCAGTGGGTGGTGTCGTGGGGCCTACATGACGGTGGCTCCATCTTTTATATACACTCATTCAGCATAGGAAAAGGATTGCTTGTTCTGTTTCTCTGCAGTCCTGTCAGCAAAGTTGCTCAACAGCACATGCCACAGAGGGAAGTTTGAAGTAACAGCATACAGCACTGTGTGGGGTTTTCCAGATGTTCGTTTTGCACAGCTTCAGTCAATGGGTACTGAAGTAAAATTGGAATTGTGTTTTCACAGCAATTTAGAAATAATTCTTATACATTTCTTAAGAACCACATCAGGGACAGCCCAGAAGTTTTAGAAACCAAGAGCATTTTGAGGACTTGAACATTTATTATAATAATAATAATAATAATAATAATAATAATAATAATAATAAATTTTATTTAAAAGCACCTTTCAAGACACCCAAGGACACTTAACAATAGAATAAAACACATAACAGAACAATGACAACGAAGAACAATAAAAAAAAATAAAAAAAAAGCACAAGATAAAATAAACAAACAATTAGTTCACAGTGAATATGCAGATTTGAACAGATGGGTTTTGAGTTGGGATTTAAACTGGGGGAGAGAACCAATGTTTCTCATATCTGGGGGTAGAGAGTTCCACAGCCTGGGAGCAGAGCAACTGAAAGCACTGCTTCCCGTGGTGGTGAGGCAGAAAGAAGGCACAGCAAGCTGGATAGAAGAAGAAGATCGAAGTGAGCGGGCAGAAGAAGTAGTGCTTAACAGATCAGAAAGGTAAGGAGGAGCAAGGTTATGAAGGGCGTTAAAGGTGAGCAGAAGAAGTTTGTACACTATCCGGAATTTCACAGGGAGCCAGTGAAGTTCCTGAAAAACGGGGGTGATGTGCTGGTAGGAGGGGGTTCTGGTAATAATGCGGGCACCAGAGTTTTGAACCAGTCAGAGCTTATGGAGGGATTTTGGGGGGAGACCATGTAAGAAAGAATTACAATAGTCAATGCGGGAGGTAATGAGACTATGAACAAGAATGGACGTAGACTGGGTGGAAAGAGAAGGACGTAATCGGTTAATGTTCCGTAGATGGAAATAGGCAGAACGGGTGAGATTATTGATGTGAGATTTATAGGATAGTGAACTGTCTAGAATGACACCAAAGCTCTTAACCTGAGGTGAAGGGAAAACTGTGGAGTTATCAATAGTGAGTGAGAAATAGGTTGGATTTAGTGCCAATAAGGAGGATTTCAGTTTTATCCTCATTGAGCTTTAGAAAATTACAGCTGAACCAGGATTTTAATTCAGATAAGCATTCTGTAAGGGAAGAAGGTGGGAGGGAGGAATCAGGCCTGCAGGAGAGATATAACTGGGTGTCATCAGCAAAAAAGTGAAAATGAAGATCAGATTTACGCAAAATGATACCAAGAGGGAGGATGTATATTATGAAGAGAAGAGGGCCTAAGACTAAGCCTTGGGGTACACCAGAAGTGACTGGGAATAGATGAGAGCGGAATGATTTCAGTTGAATAAGCTGGGAGTGGTTAAGGAGATATGATTGGAACCAGCTAGGGGTGTGTCAGCGATACCAAGAGAGGAAAGTCTGTTTGTAAGGATGGAGTGAGAGATGGTGATGAAGGCTGAGCTCAGATCCAAAAGGACGAGAATTTTGAGAAGACCAGAGTCAGCTCTGAGTAAAAGATCATTAGTGACTTTAAGTAAAGCAGTTTCTGTACTGTGACATGAGCAAATACCTGATTGAAATCTCTCGTAGATATTATCATTGACCAAGTGAGAATGAAGTTGAGCTGCAACTACTTTTTTGAGTATTTTAGAGATGAAGGGTAGATTAGAAATAGGATGGTGGTTGTTAGGTTAGTTGTTAGGATCTAAGGAAGGTTTTTTTCAGTGACTGAAGCAATCTTGAATATGGAGGGAACGATCCCGGTGGTGAGTGAAGAGTGAATGATAGCAGAGATAAGTGGGAGTAAGGAAGAGAGGCAAGATTTCACAAGTCCTGTAGGCATAGGATCAAGATGATATGTGCCAGGCTTTGATTTACATATGAACTCAGAAATATCAGATATATCAGGAAGATGAAATGTGGAAAACGGCTCACAATGGAGAAAAGGTTCTGGAGAGGGGGCAGACACAACATTCGAACTGAGTTGCTGGTGAATGTTATTAATTTTTGTAGTGAAGAAAAGCATCAAGGAGTTACAGGTTTCAGAAGAATAGAAGTGTGGTGGTAACGCATTGGGGGCTGAAGAAGTTTGTTGAGAAGTGAAAACAGAATCCTGGTGTTACCCTCATAAGAAGTGGTAATACCGGAGTAGAAGCTTTGTTTGGCCTAGTTAATGGAATCTTTATACTGGGGTACATGACATTTATAGATTTCTGCATCGACAGTTAAACCAGATTTCTTATATCTACGCTCTAATTGCCGAGCTTTGGCCTTCAATTCTCGGAGGTCAGAGGTAAACTAGGGAGCAGAGTGAGCGAAGGAAACAGAGTGAGTTTTTACAGGAGCCAGAGAATCAAGGACATTGAGTAAACAGTTATTATAATATAACACCAAATCATTGGGAGTAGAATAGATGTTCGGAATCTGAATATTGTCCAGTCTGGTAGTGAGAATGTCCAAATCAGTGTTCTTGATATTGTGGAACGAGATGAGACGGGTTGTCTTGTTAGAAGAGCAGCAGAGAGTGAGGTTAAATGAAAGGAAATGGTCAGTTATGGGGATTTCAGGAGCAGAAAGATTTGAAGGATTAAGACCAGAATAGCAGATCAAGTCCAAGGTGTGTCCTTTGGAGTGAGTGGGAAAGTCGATAAACTGTTTGAATTCGAAGCGCTCGAGACAGGAGGAAAAGTCTCTGGTGAGCAGAAGGTTATTATTATCTATGTGAATGTTGAAATCCCCTGTCAAAATAACATTTGGGGAGAGAGATGAAAGGTGGGTTAGTAAGTTAGCAAAATCTATGAGGAAGACTGAGTTAGGCTTGGGGGGGCGGTATACAGTAGCTATGATAGTGGGAATAGGTCCAGTCAGCTCACATGCAAGGCACTCTAGGGAACTAAAGGTATCAACATTAAGTGTGAATGTCACTGTTGATTCAAATCTGCAATCCAAATAATCCAAATCAAAAATGTACCGGTGAGTAGCGGCAGCCAGATGCGCCAGCGTTCACTCAAGCTGGAAGGACTTGCCTAGCAACAATTATTTTGCTGTTATTTTGTTTTTCTTTTTGTCTTTGTCTTCCTTTGCATACTAAAAATTTGTGTTTTTATATATGTGATGTGATAAGTAGTTCCTCAGGGTGAAGTTTCCTTGTAAGAACTATCGCCCAAAATTTTTCCTCAAACACTACAGACCTTTTAGTATTTTTCACACTAGTTCACACAAGTTCTGATAAACCATGATCTGTGCAAACCTGTGCAAACAGGAGACAGACTCAGGTAGTAACACGTTGGCATATGTGGTATAAAATTCAAAGATACTTCCTGAGGAACACACCAGATAATGCATTTTAAAACGTGCAAATAATTAAATTTGTTTGCCAGATGACCAGAAACATGAATCCAAATCAACAATAATGGTCCCGTATGTTTACTCTAACAGCTTTATGCTGTAATAGTAGGTCTAACATATTTGATTTAGAGCTCACTTTCAATTAAATTTTATATACATAGCACCAAATCACTGCAACAGTGGTGCTTTATATTAATGGTAAATGGACGGGTTTTTATATAGTGCTTCAACCCTTCATCCCTACTTCACCCACATGCATAGAAGGACTTTTGTGTAAAAAAAAAAAAGGAAAAAAAAGTGCTTTCTATATAACACTGACACTCCAGTTAACACATCAGAGGTCAGGGGTCTCCTGCCACCACCCCAGATGGCTGCCCCTCCCTAAACCTGCTGGAGGTTTCTTACTGTTAAAAGGGAGTTTTTTCTTCCCCCTGTCACCAACTGCTTGCTTATAGGGGGCTATCTGATTGTTGGGGTTTTCTTTGTATTACTCTAGGGTCTTTACTTTGTAATAATAATAATTATTATAGGCTTAAAACCCACCAACTAGAACTTTGAGAAGGCTTTGATGTGAGACCACCTGGGAATACTAGGTGCTGTAAACTTGGGGTGGGTGTAGCTCAGGAGGTAGAGAAGGTCATCTACTAATTGGAAGATTGGTAGTTTGATCCATGGCTGCTCCAGTCTGCATGCGAAAGTATCCTTGGCCGAGATACTGAACCACAAGTTGCTCTCGAATACTTTCATGAGAGTGCAGATGTTACATAGAAAGCACTTGGGCGTAAAAAAAAAGTGCTTGTGTGAATTAGGTATGTAATATAAAGTGCTTTAAATGCTTGAGTAGAGTAGAAAAGCGCTTTATTTAGTATATGGCACTGGTACCATTTAAATGGTAAATTTACCATTTACGGTCTGTAACAATCTGTTGGGGATGGCGGAGGGAGAAAGGACAAAACAGACACTGTTGAAGAGAGACAAAAATAATAATAACTAATGATTAAAGGTAAAGTGACATTTAAACACATATAGAGTGAAAAGAGGTCAATGAAAAAGAAAAAGTGCATGTAAGTGCATAACTAAGGAGGTTTTACAGTTCCCTGAGCCAGTCCTAACTTTAAGTTTACAAAAAAGGAAAGTTACAAATACATGATGAAACCAAATACCTGCATGGCAGTTGTGGGACCTTCTTACTACATAATAAATGCCCTGAGAGACATTTTTCCTCTTTTCTGTACTTACCAGCTTGAATACAGTGGAGTGAAATCCTAATGGTCTATTCTGAATGGCATTGTCAGTTCTCAATCAAATGATACAAGTCTTTGTACACCACAACTCATAAATCATTTAGTTTGTTAATGTTGCATCATGAGACTCCAAAGAAGAAATTCAAGATTATTTTCTTTTATTAGAAAAAGAATGGGTTGTTAAAGGTTTAAAGAAGTTATCTGTTTAGGATTTTTTATGTTGAACAGCGAAGCAACAACTCACTGACTAAAATATAATAAACATATTTAAGTATAGTTAAGTATAGTTACAGGAAGCATTCTACACCAAATCCACTCACTGACACCCCCATAAGCAACATGATATCGCTTAACTTCAGAATCACAGACACACAGACACACACACACAGACACACACACGGCTTCCAGGCAAAATTGTCTGAATGGATTCCAGATCTGGGAGGAAATCATGTGTAGTGTCTTAATTCTCCACGTGCCCCTCCCATTCCATCCCACACATGGAAAGTCCTTCTCAGGCACCATAATTGTGTCATACTGTACATCACAGCCACGTTTAACCATGACATTCCTCATCATTTCCATGTGTTTTACAACTACAGCAGCGCAAAGTGGTTACTCTGCCCAGAATGAGTAGTCTGCATCATGATGAAATAACAATAAAAGTGTACTAAATTATTTAGACTACTGACATCATGTCTGTCATGAGGGCGAAAAAATATGTTAAATGTAAACAGAAAAAAGGAAGGGCAGGACAATGCTGACCACACAGATTGCGTTATTTTTTTATTTATTTAACGTGTATCTAAACCTTAAAGCATCTTTTTTTTTCATGACCAAAGCAGGAAATAAATAAAACATGAAGCACTCTGAGAGCGCAAACCTTGGCCAAGTCAGCTCACTTTCTGGGTATTATTTACTTTGAAGGGAGTAGTATTTTATTCCTATATATTCATTTTGGTTCCTTTGCTCTCTTTAAACAGTAAAAACAAGTGCAAAATGAAGGCTTTTGTTATTTGCCATGTTGAAACACATTTTTATATAACCAAATTTTGAATACAATCTTTTTTTGTGTATTGTACAGTACATGTGTAGCATTAATTTCATTGTTTAATAAAATTCATTTAAATGTTTAGTAAAATTGAGTGATTTTGTTCAGGTCAGAGGTCACAAGTAATGTGATATTTAGAATATCCATATATTTAAGAATATCTTAAATTCCTATATGCTGTCAATACAAACAATGAAAGTAAGAAACAGTTATAAATACCTCCATATAGCATTATTAGCACTTTACCTTCAACTCAATCTACTGAACTTGAAGGAGAGGTCAGAGGCCAAATGCGACATGATATTTTAAATCTATATTCAGTAATTTCTCCATGTTGACAATACATACCACTTGTGAGAATCATAGCTTTTCCCTGGGGCTTTTCATCCATTCATCCGCATGTATGATGTATGGATTGATGGCCCCGGGCAGACCCACTGGAGAGATTATATCTCTCGGCTGGCCTTGGAATGCGTCGGTCTTCCCCCGTATAAGCTGGAGGAGGTGGCTGGGGAGAGGGAGGTCTGTGCATCCTTGCTTAGGCTGCTGACCCCTCAGTCCACCCCTGCATAAGCAGATAAGTACATAGTTTTTAAGTTATAAGGCATTTTGTCATTTTCAGCTAATAAATCATGGTGGTGAATCAATGGCTGATGGTGGATAACCCACATTTTAATGGACCGTTAATATGACCCCACTCTACACCTCTACAAAGTTTTATCTGAATGAATTCAAAACTTTTCAAGCTTACAAGCCATGGTGTTTACACATGCTACAAATGCTACAAAAACAACCTTGTTGCCTGAGGTAATCAATTTAAAAAATAAAAAAAAATCTAAAACCACCACAAACTGGTCACTTAAGTCTATTTTGATTAAGCTGTAAACACAAATCACAAATGAGTTAATTCCACATAGAATTCATTCATTTGAAAAATTAATGAATGAACTACTCTTTCACACAGGGCCAGGTAACTCTGGGTAGTTTTTTTCCATTGATAAATGAAGTTATTATTTAAAATCTGCATTTTGTATTTACTCAGGTTACCCTTATCTAACAATAAAATCTATCTCATGATCTGAAACATAAAAGTGTGACGGTGGTGGCAAGATGGAGCAGATTAGAAAAGAATATGTAAGAGGGAGTGCTCAGGTTAAGCAAGTTGGAGACAAGTTAGAGAAGCGAGGCTGAGTTGGTTTGGACATGTCCAGA
Source organism: Etia nguti (assembly GCA_015106755.1). Taxonomy (NCBI): domain Eukaryota; kingdom Metazoa; phylum Chordata; class Actinopteri; order Cichliformes; family Cichlidae; genus Etia; species Etia nguti. The sequence goes on along the minus strand of VUQG01041897.1, from coordinate 2,818 downwards.
GGAGGGATATATTGGATTGAAGATAGAGTTGCCAATCAAGAGGAAAGGATTCGTGGATACAGAGGCTTCTGTGACAGAAGAAGATGTTAGAGATAGGGATAGAGATAGGATGAGATGGAGGAAGATGATCTGCTGAAGAAGGAGGTGCAAAAGAAGAAGCATCCATCAACTTGATTCCCAGTGGCCCAGAGGTACTGGGAATGAAAAACTGAAGTAAGTTTATGAAAAAAATGAAGTTTATGGATTGTTCACTGCTAAGCATTCTGAAACGAGAGTTAACACTGAAGTGACATTTGCCAAGGATGCTGACGTCTTTTTGACCTTTAATACACATACAGTAGTACTAATACTGATTCATATTTAGTATATTGATATTTAGTGGTTACATTACTTGATATCATAATGATTATGTGTTGATGCTGTGCGAGATCACCAACATAAAACAAAAGATCAGGTCAAACGGTGTTACCTGACCTTCTGAGGAACTTCAATTTGGAAACAATCAGCAGTTCCTGGAAACCTTGTCCCTGAGGACACGTTGAGTAATTACTCCCATATACCCTCTCCACACATGTCAGACACATTTCTGGAACAGCATTAGTTTTATTTCTGAGTGTATCTCAGAGGTTTGTTTAACTCTCAACTACTTCCACATGCAAATCAAATACAAGAGACTCAGATTGGTAAAAGGTGGACTGAGGAGAGGCAGAGGCAGGAGGACAATTAAGCTTTGTTTCTGGTTTATTCACCCTATTTTTTATTTTTCTTACAGACTGCGCTAACTGACTTCCATGACTTCACTTTTTGGCAACATTTATGTCAAAATGCAGCTAGTGGTGGTCAGGGTGTTCCTCTCTCTGGTGGTCTATGACACACAGCCACTTATGCATGAATACTCATACAGAAGTTAGTCCAGAGACAGGCAGTAGGTTGGACACAAAGGAAAGAAAGAAAAAATATCACATAAAAACTGGACACAAGGAAGAACAGCAAATTGCCAGAAAGCCTGACTACGACTATTAACAGAATAGTCTGCCACCGACAAAGGTAAAGAGGGGGGTCTTTAGAGTGGTGGAAGTAATTAACTGGTAAGACTCAAGCAGCAAAAAAATGAAGGGAACCAGAACAAACAGTGATTTTGGCAGTTAGGAAGGTTCTAACTGAGTGAAGCGATCCAGAAGTATCTGCATAGCAGCCATAAAAAGAGTTGGTTGAATTCTCTAAATAATAAGGAAACACGCTTCAGTGTTTCCTTTACTATTTCTTTAAACAGCTTATACTCTAAACCACAGGTGTCAAACATATGGTTGAGGTGCCAGAATTGTCCCAGCAAGCACTCCAATCCAGCACACTGCATGGGTTTGGAAAATGTGGACAAAGTGACAAACTTTTGGACTTTTAGATGTATTTTAATACATTTAACAGCTTATTCTGTTGATAAAGACCTCCACAATGGCCATGCATACTACATCACAGTAATTAAGTAATAGATTTCTCTGAATTAACAGAAACATATTTTATAATGACAGGGCAGTCTGGACAATGAGCTACCAGAATTTTTTTCTGTAATTTTATTTCTTAAAATTTAAGCTCAGAAAGTTGTGCTGAAAGATTTCTTCCATTTACTACGGCAGCGTGTGGAAAATGTAAGAGATATTATTGAAATTCCACTTCTTTTTCTTATATTAAGCTATCTCAGGCATTAAATGTGTAGTTAAACCTCTTTCCACCAATAGACAAGGGAAGTTCAGTACGTGGCCCATGATATAAAATGAGTTTGACATTTCTGCCCTAAACCATTCTTTTATGAAAGGAAAGGAGAGGATGCTGTCCCACAGCTCAGAGCAATGGACCTCAGTACCCAGATTGGATACTGGATACTGGATACTTAGGTTATCTTCTCCTCAGTCTGTATGAATTCTCACATCTTTCACTGACCTCATGACACTCACCATCTACATCAACGAAGTGATTAGGAAAAGACAGGAAGTGATTATGAAAACTTCACTGCTCTGCCCTAAATTCATCTGTATCAAACATTTAGAATGAACAGATGTGTGTGAAGCCAGGACCAACTGATCAGTGACTTTGAAAGAAAGTAGATTTATTTTTATTTACGTTGAATATTTAAAGTGCTTTCCAAGTGTCCTGGGGGGTGATTGGAAGAACCTCTCAAGCCCAAAGGGTCTTTGTGAGGTTCCCGCTCGAAAATGACATGTTTAAAATGAAATAGTAAACAATCTTGGTATCAAAATAAAGCTAACACAGATGGAGGAGGGAGGAAGAGTATGCAGGAGGTAAGTGACAGAAGTGACGGACAAGGTAAGCGACTCATGTTGTAAGTGACGTCAGACGCCGGAGATTTGGCGGAAAATAAAAGCGAATGGTAGCTTAGAATTTAAAAACTTCTTTAAGCTTCAATCATACCAAATATACTAATCGATTGTCTTATAACTAACTACATCTGTCTAAATCATCTCCAACACCCTAGAGAACAACGGGGAGAGTTTAGAGGCTCTCCAAGATTTCATCAACAGGTGCTTCCAGGATCTAGTGATGAAGAAGGCCCAGAGTGCATCTTCCCCGGCCAAAACTGAGACGCCGTCATCGAAAAGATGTCGCCCGGCAGACTCCCCCGGCACAACATCGCCTGCCGGCAAAGATATTGCAGACATCCTGGAGTCAATCGACAAGCGATTGTCCAGTTTCGATGCGAGGCTGTCCCTGGTGGAAATTCTACACCGGGAATTTAAATCCTTGCGAGAATCCCTGGATTTCAGCCAGCAGCAGGTGGAAACGCTCGCTGCTGAAAACGCCA
>VUQG01041891.1:0-19595 GCA_015106755.1 Etia nguti | reverse complement strand
TAGTAGATCGTACAATAATAGATACAGAGGAAACCCAACAATCATATGACCCCCTATGAGCAAGCACTTTGGCGACAGTGGGAAGGAAAAACTCCCTTTTAACAGGAAGAAACCTCCGGCAGAACCAGGCTCAGGGAGGGGCGGGGCCATCTGCTGCGACCGGTTGGGGTGAGAGAAGGAAGACAGGATAAAGACATGCTGTGGAAGAGAGCCAGAGATTAATAACAAGTATGACTCAATGCAGAGAGGTCTATTAACACATAGTGAGTGAAGAAGAAGCACCCAGTGCATCATGGGAATCCCCCAGCAGCCTACACCTATTGCAGCATAACTAAGGGAGGATTCAGGGTCACCTGATCCAGCCCTAACTATATGCTTTAGCAAAAGGAACGTTTTAAGCCTAATCTTAAAAGTAGAGATAGTGTCTGTCTCCTGAATCCAAACTGGAAGCTGGTTCCACAGAAGAGGGGCCTGAAAACTGAAGGCTCTGCCTCCCATTCTACTTTTAAATACTCTTGGAACAACACACAGGCGTATGTTTCTGTTTCCATCTTGTGGTGAAAACTCTCACCTGCATCCTGCAGAACACTCGAGAAGCGCTGTGCAGACAGAACGAGGTTTATGTCCATCTCATCTAAAATTATTTTCCTTTCATCCACAGTCATAAACCATAAATATTTATAGATGTTTGCTTTTTATTAAGAAATACTTAGCTTGTACCAGTACTTATTTATTCTTTAAATTAAACCCTCTTAACGCAACAATATTCATACTGCTAAAAAAACAAATATGAAACTATATTTGAAGTCATTAAAGTTCTTCCAATACTGATGTAAAGCTCATCATTTATGTCAAAAATGTATGTGTTTAAGCAAAGACACCAAAGAACAACAAAAATATTCAAAATGTCCAAATACTTACTGCCTATTTTTTTATGTAGTTTTTAATTTATCTGTCCAAATGCTTCTACCTGTGGCTCTTATTTATTCTTATTTTTATTCTCATTTTGTTGTTGCTGGTTGAGACAGAATAATGTGGAAATCCCAGTCCCAATAAACACACAAACAAATCCCTCTTCATACTCTTAAATTATTTAAATACAGTGCTTTAAAAAATGTATTAAACAGCCTTCCATAAAATAAAATAAAAATACAGAAATATTTTGGAAATCTTTAGAAAACCTAAAGTAAAAATGATATCATCATTTATTAAGCAAATAACAAACTGAATTTACATTTTTATCCCCTAATTTGAGCCAGCCCGCTGGACTTTTTAGACAAGCATGATATCCGAGTACTAATTTTATGTTCAGCAATGGAAGTTAGTAACTGTAATTTCTTCATCAAAAAAAACAATGATGTTGTGCTTTACTATTTTTCCTGCTTCTTTGTTTTCTTTTGGGTTTTCTTTGGTTTGGTTGGATTTTGTAAAACTGTAAATTTGAAAATTCATGGATAATAACAATAATTATATTTTATCATTAAAAATATAATTTCAATTAGAGCTTGCACGTGCAGGTGGATTAACCATTACAGAAACAAAAATATAATTATTATCTTGTTAATTACCAATACTGTTGTAATATGCCACATATTACAATACTGTAATGTGTGGCATAAACTCTATATTTTTTAATGTTTAAATGTTTCGTGATGGTTTTACTTGCTTTGACTTAGGTGTGCTGCATTAAAAAAAACTGATTTGACTTGATTTGCAGATTTGCAGACATTTAGTATATTTTTTATGCCCCCCCCCCTGGCCCGACGAAGGAGACGCTCGATTAAATCGACGATCTTCTACTTGAGTCTGCTTTGGGTGCTTCCTGTTTCAAAGTCCAACTGAGAGAACAGGTTACGAGCAAAAACAGCAAATCAAACTGGAGATGGTGTTGACCAAATAGACTTTGTTATAAATCTAGCAGCGCTGTGACAGAGCGGAGCAGACATGCAGCGGTCTCTGGAGTCTCTGGTGCAGCTGCTGGAGTCCTACAGAGGCAGAGATAAAGTTGTGAGTATTCACTCGGTCACATTGTATCTGTTTAAACTGTTTTACATCTCACTCCGTATAAACCATTAATAAAAACACTGATTACACGCTTACGAAGGGGATGCTAAGTGGAGACTGAAATGTAAGTACTAAACAGTGGTTCTGTAGAAAATGCAAACATTCAAGCAATGAGCAAACATGTTAGTTAAAATTAAAGCATCAACCTAGTCATGTATGTCCGCCTGAAGTCCACAGATTCACGGAATCTCTGACAGTAAAATGTCCTTTGTGATTTAAAATAATAATAACAATAATAATAATAATAAAAAGCCAACCACAAGTCTTACTCGGTCTTTTCTCTTTGTGCTCTGTTTGTCTTCTATGCAGATCAGGACAGTGTGTTATGGATCCCAGCTGGTTGGAGGAGTTCTTTCCCGGAGAGCAGAGGCAGACGTCCGGTCCCAGCGGCTTGGGAAAAGCCTGCTGCTGTTTTCTGCTCAGCTCAGTCACTGCAGGACGGTGCTCAGGCTGTTCGATGACCTCTCCATGCTGGCCTACTCCCACAGCTATGGGCTCGGAGATGGGGTGATTCACACAGCGAATGCACTGCATCACTCTGTGCTGTCCTGTAAAATCCCGCTGTAACCCTTGTTGCACGTCTTTCCAAGGAGGAGGACGCGGCCGTGCGATGGATATCCGTGCTGAACAATGTGGCGGACCAGCTGTACTACCCCTGTGAACACATCGCCTGGGCCGCCGACGCCGAGCTCATCAGAGTGAAGTCCGATAAGTGGTGGCTGTTCAGCACGGTGCTGTGGGGAACCTCGTTGCTGCTGGGAATCCTCAGGTGAGCTCACCTGGATGTGAGCCTTTATGGCATGCTTTTCTTATTTTTGTGGTTTAAAGGCCAGAAAGAAGGAGTCTTGTGTAGTTTTTCTACAGCTGTAAATGTAACATATGCAGGACTTCTGCTGGCCAGAGCTCCTTTATAGAACATTCATAGACAAACAGCTGGTATCTGTCTCTCTGTGTTAGCCCTGCAATACAGAAGCAACCTGCCAAAGTTGTGCAAACTTCTTCCGTATGCCAGGTGGGACTGGGTTTCAGTTGCACAGCAGTCGTGAATTGGATAAAGATAAGAAGATGGCTGGATGGATGAAGTAGCCAGTAGCAATGCACATATCAGAGTTATGTTTACTAAAACGCAGTAGCCAGTTTTTAATGAATGTTTCGATTTTTTTTTCTAGTGAATTTGTGCCTTTTTCAAATCCATAAATCTTCAGTGGGAGCTGAAGGGGGAGGGGGATGTGAGAGAAAAGTCAGAAAGAGGTGAAGTGAAGCACTTCTGTGGGACCTCTATGTCCTGCCTTACGTAGCGACCAGAAACTCCTTTTATCCCTACACCACAACCTTCCATGGCACTCAGCCTTCAGTCAGGTCATTGTAATATGCGTCAACTCAATGTGTAGTTGCATTTCTCGGGGAGTGCGCGTCAGGTTACATAGAAGGTTGCAGCTTGGGGTTAAAATGGACTCCCAGTAATGATGTAAGTTACGACGTAGATCTGACACAGAAGAATAATTCTAGTATAAAGTATAGGTGTTTGTTTGTTTTTAAATTGAATGACATTATGGAAAATCAATAATGATGCCAGGTTAATTTCATCATCCCATCTCTTTTTTTCCTCAGCTTAGGGCTTTGTTTATTTTCCAGACCCTTTTTTTTAATCTCATCTGTTATTTCATGCAGTTTTTAGGGAAACCTGTGAAGTATGTTTTAAGTTTGAACACTGAAGCAGACATCAAACCCTCACAGTTTGAGTTGATGTACAATGTGAATCATTTGTCCTCTAGATCGCTCCGAGTTCTGCTGCTGCTGAGGAAGAAGCTGAAGAAGAGGCATGAAGGAGGGAAGAGGTATTTGATTCAGTTTTCTTTCTGTTGTCTTGTGTGTTTCTAAGCACAGTTACAGTAACGTGGAGAGTTAAAAAATGTTAAACCACACCCGTTTTCTCCTGCAGTCGCTCTCAGCTCCGCCGGCAGATGCGAGGGGAGCTGCTGTCCATCCTCAGCAGCATGGCTGACCTCAGTAATGCCATTCACTGGATGCCGCCCGGCTTCCTGTGGGCAGGACGTTTCCCTAACTGGCTGGTGGGGCTGATGGGCACCACGTCCTCTCTGATTGGTCTGATCCAGATGAACGCCCGTAGCGGTGATCAGTCAGACACTACACAGTCTTCACCAGAGTGAGGAAGAGACAGCAACACTACACGACTGACGGATGTATGGATAATAGTGGAAAATGATTAGACTCCAGTCAGACTGTCTGTGGAGATTAACTGCAGTCCTGTAGCTTGTAGCAACAAGCACATAAAATTAAATCGTGGCCTATTGCTGCTTTAAAAGCAAATAAAGTCACTGCACTTGTGCTTAATTAGGAGTAATTAAACATCTCTTGATGAAGTAGCCAACCCGTATTCAATTTAGTAGCTTTTGATTTACACTTGGCCATTTTAGTCATCAGAAAGATCATTAAACTCTACTCTTCATTTCAGTACATTAAACATGTTCAGCAGTAAATTCAAGCCCTAATGACCCTGAGGTCAGCGAGAGGGAACTTCTGCTGTAAATCTTTTTTCTTTTTCTGTTTTTTTGATGATTTTGTCTGAAGAGGAAAAGGGAAGAAATGTCAGCCAGGTCACAGTTTGATTCTTGAGAAAACAGCAGTGGTAACATATCCTTAAAGTTCCTGTTTAATGGTTCAGCTTCACTCTGGAATATGCCCCCCCCAGCTTCTTAACAGCTCAGTTTCACCAGGAGGCTGGAGCCTCTCCCAGCCTGCACTCTGGGATGGGATTGTAAATGATTGCCTTTAAGACACACTCCACACACCTGGCTTTAAATATAGCATAGAATCATACAAACTGTGAATATAGTATTGTGTGTTATGAATGTGGTGACTGAGCTGTTTGAACTTCAGTCGGGTATTCAGTCATTTTTAAAAACAGGTTCCTTGAGCTCACGCTGCAACAAGATTGTTGGTTAATGAGTTTCCCGGGTGTTGAAGAGCTGTCCTACAACTGGAGAAATATCTCAGTTGCATTTAAAAAAAAAAAACATTACCACACACTTACCACTCAAAGTCCAAATGTTTGAATGTGGTTTGGTCTGCTAACGATGATGTTTGTGTGACTGGTGAAATGAAACAGAATGTGTCTGAAATGTGTGCTATTTTAAATGTAACATAATTTTATATCATGGGAACAAAATTATCTGATTTTTAAGAAATAAAATGTTAAATTGTTTGTCATCTCAGATCATTTAATAAAGTACACAATTTCTAGTGGGGGTAGATTTTGGGCAAGTTTCCATCCATTCATTTTCTGCCACTTATCCAGGATCTGAGAAGTGGCAGCAGTCTAACCCAAAAAAGCCATGCACTCCTTTAAATATATATGTATAGAATTTCATTTATTTATTCATGAATTCATTTATGGGCCAAATTCAATAACTTTTCATCATGTCTCTTTGAGGAATAGATCCTAAAACAAAATGTTAGAGTTTTAAGTAAAATCTGTTGGAAATATAAACTCAGATAAACGTAAAATAATTATAGGTTTCCTTCTTTCGCGATCAAATAATCGACGTTTGATTGAGCGGGACTTGAACGTTCATCCCGTTGACGTCAACTTAGGTGAGCGTTGCTTTCAAGTGCTAACGAACAATAAAATAAAATAGTTTATGACTACTACTACACTCCTATATATATAAGATTCATGTTTTCTTCTGCCACATTAGTCCCTAATAGTGCAATTTCATCGCCATAAACTGTATTTATAAACACATTCATATAATAATACAATTACTTCTACGTTGTTAGGTTTGTGTAAGTGTCGTGTGTTTAATTTAGTTGAAGTACACGGTTTGTTTGTGATCAGTTGTTTAGAAATTTGACTGTAGCCCTTTGTGGCCCAGTCATTTGTGTAGGCTTGCACTGATTTGCAGAAGAGGAAGAAGAAACTAAAAGAGTTATGAAACTATCTCGTGGCGATGTGAGAAGCTGCGGTAGCACCTGAACGCAGCACGACTACAGAGTGAGCCGATAAATAAAAGCTGTCAGTCGGCAACAGCGGCAACAATGAGTGTGAAACTCTGCTTTACACACTAAGAGTGTCTTATCTTCGGAGTATGTGACATTATTGCATTTAACGGTGTCGGTATTATTAGTATGAAGAATAAAACGAAGCCAGAGTTTTGGAAAACGTTCAAATTCCAAACCACGTCAACTCATCCGTCGTGGCACCCACGGGAGTCTGAGTGTGGACACAAAGAGAGCGACAGAGATTTAAAATATCAGGTGAAAACTTCTCTTTTAGTCGCTTGTACTCTCATATTTTGAATCCCCGTGAATTATTAGTACTGCTGCTATTAAGCAAACGCTAGCTTTGCCGTTAGCTTGAGGCTACTTAAACTGCTAACTTCGGTTAGCCAAACTCACGTCTTTCTCACACCCTGAAAATTATTTTCGCTTGTTTTTCTTCGTGTGTTTTACCCTGCTGTCAGTTGTCTGCACTGCCGCGCCAGTGTTTTTTAATAACATGCCGTGATTATTTGATCTAACGGTGGATTTTAAACGCCATTAAAGATGCGTCCTCGAACACATCTGATCTGTGTGCTTATCTGTAAAAGAAGGAGGGATCATAAAGTTTTCTTTAATGCAGGGCACTGGAGATTGATCACGTATATGTTAAATATAGTAAAAGGCCTAAATATAGTAGCTGACGAGTCCCGAGTCTTGTTTATGGTCCTTACTGGTAAAATGTTTTTAATAGACTTAAATGTGGCATTTATTAAATTAGGTTTGCTGTGTTTTGATAGTACCATGGTGCTGATCTTTATGGTGTAATAAATTAACATGTTTTTGGTTGTTATTTATGTTTCTTTGTTTGATTGTTTTTGTCTTTAAGATACAGGGATGTGAAGGCTCGTGCTCTCTGAGCATGCTGGATATTGCACTATAGGCCTGCATGCTGTCCGAGTACATGATGTTTTCTATAAGCCTGAGGCAGATTTTTCTATCTCGGTGTTCGTGGGTAAATGAGGACGAGAGGGTGCATAGATGTCCTTCAAATTTTGCTATTTTTTCGGTAAGGCAGCCATGCTGCTGTGCTCTGGAAACTATAAACACACTGTGTTGGTCTGATATTTAATAACAGTGTTTTGGAGGTAGTTGATGTGAATTGTGACTTTACCAAGGAGTCGGGTTCAGGCTCTGCATAATTTATTTGTATTGTTAGGCAGAGCTGGTCTGCAGTCATGAGGTATTTTAATAGAGAGACGCAACAGATAAGCAAGGTACAAAATACAGAAAGCAAGAGCTAATAATAATTTTGAGCATTATGTACCCCACAAAGTAACAACGCAATGATTTGTTCTTCTGAGTGATGGCTGCTGGAACAAAGCTATTTTAAAACATTGTTGTTTTACACAAAACCATCATCAAGAAGGAAGAAAGTGAAACTTACTATGGAAAGGGTACGATTCGTCAAGTAAAATTAAATCAGCGAACCGCTGTAAGTGTCTGGTGTTCAGGGATGCTGTGGTTCACCAGTCAGTGTGTTGGGCCACTTCTGACCATAAAGCAGATTGCAATAAGAGCACATTAAAATACAGTCATAATGAGTATATCAGTGTGGAAATGATAAAGCTTTCCCAGTTTGCTTTGAAATTCAGCTATTGTTCCAAGATATTTATAACGTTGAACATGTTCCACCATCTGACCCTTAATGGATGTGACCTCTTGTACATTTCTTAGAGTCAATGACTTTTATCTTAGATATGTTTAATTAAAGGTAAGACTCGTCGTTATCCTGAACCAGACTGACAATAACAGAGTCGTCTGCATACTTTAAAATGACCCTGATCTCAGACCTGCTTTGATAAATATTTGTGTACAGGATAAAAAGATAAATATGGAGCCAGCCAGACTCTTTGAGTAAAAAAATAAATACATCTATAATTCAGCCCACTAGATTTTTATTTTAATCAAACTGTTCTAAAAGCCTTCTGATTCAAATATGAGGCTCAATTGTATTGAAGGCTGAAGAAAAATCAACAAGCAGTAATCGAGCATGATTACCTTTTCCCTCCAACTGTTTAACAACCAGGTTCAACAACGTTACATGCCATTTTCCACTCCTGTGTGTGGAAAACTGCATGGGGATAGGTGCTTGCTCAGTTTGGCTTAAAATCTTTGACTTCACCAGTTGTTCAGCTCAGTAATGCCAGTTTTTCTCTGACAGGCTTTCTTACAGAATGGACTCAGACTGCCTCCCTGCATCCGCAGACTCCCTGCTGTTTGACCCGGTTCCTGTTCATGGAGCCTCGGGGGTTGAGGTCAGCAGTCTGGCTGCAGCAGCTCTGCCAGGTTCAGAGGCAGAGGATCTGGATTCGTACAACCTGATCGAGCCTCCGCCCTTAGACTGGAGGTCAGACTCCTCTAGCGAAGCTGGTTCAGCTGACGATCTGGATGACGCCAGCCTTCCCACCTCAGCTGACTGTCTCGACAAGGCAGGTCTGGGTGAGTCAGTATTGCTTCCTTTGGTTGAGAGAGACATTTTGACTCCGGTCGACGTGAGCCAGCTGGATCTTGTGGGAAACGTTAAACAGCCAGTGCAGGATGTCGAGGCGAAATCGACAGACAAAGCTGAAGCAGGTGCGGGAGTAGTGTGGGCTGAGGGCTTTAAGGGCGCAGAGGAAGATCAAGCAGTGGTGACATCTGGGGATGTTGAGAACGAGGGAGGTGAAGAGGAGGCTGCTGAAAGGAGATCAAATGATGAAGACCACAAGCATATCCACACCCTGCTCAGTCAGCTCCAGCTAATGGAGGAAGAGCTACATCCAGGTCATCGGACGCCGTCTCATCATCACTACTCCAGGCGGTCTGAGCTGGATGCATATGCTCCCTCTTCAATAAAAGAGGACAGCACTGAAACCACTGGGCTGCTCTTCTCTGAAAGCCACCAGAGAGACCTGCTGGGGATGCTGCAGTGCACAGAGATAGGCGCTACACCCCGTCCTACCTCCCTGCCGCACGGAGGGGACGTGGATGCTGTGGTGTCAGTTTCCTACAGCCAGAAGGACGCACAGAGGTTCTGGAGGCAACACGGAAATGGTCAACAACGACGGCACAGGGACGACTCCCTCGCCTCACTGCCTGATGATGAGTATCCTGAGCCAGTGTGGATGAAGCTGGGGGAGCAACCTCCAGAGGAGGAAGCTAATGCAGAGAGCGAGCAGGTTGGTGCTGTTACTAAAACTAATAGTAAGGGTGGAGACGTTTGGTCGGTGCCATAACATCTGTCATTTTTGTTATGAGTTAACTAATCCAATATTTGCTTTTTAGTGTTTTATCAGCTGATGAATGAAGCTATATAATGTCAAAAATAACACAGTCATCACTGGTTTCCAGAGCTATTACACATCTGTCCTGACTTCAGCTGACTTCAGCTGATCATCAGAATACATTTTTTACATTCCTGTGCATCAGCTAACCCGTCACTGAACTCATCTGAAGCACTTTTAGTTTTTCATGGACTTAAATTCACTAATTTGCTGTTCATGCTTTCTTTGCAGAGTGCTGATGACCAGCCTTCATATAAAGATGGTGAGTCACTTCATTGTGCTTCTTTTTTATTATTATTATTATTATTATTCACTGGAAATTGAAATTTGTCAAATATCTAATGTAATATCTGCTAATGTTTTAGTGCCTGGTCCTTGTGATCCTGAAGACCTTTTGGATGGAGTGATTTTCGGTGCCAAGTATCTTGGCTCCACTCAGATCAAATCAGAGAGGAACCCATCTACAAATGCTCGTATGGCCCAGGCTCAGGAGGCTGTGGACCGGATAAAGGTGCTTTAAAAACAAAACAACCAAAAATGCACCTTTTATCGTGATTTGGGTGTGCGCTGCATTGGTTGATGATGTTAAATCTGGTAATATAGTTGCGTTGAAGGACTTTTTTTTCTTTCTAAACATACCTGTTTTAAGTAGGTGGGATGTCATTGTTAAGTTAAGGATAGACATGTGGTGTACCTGTCCTCTAAGGTTAAACATGAGTGTTGTCTGTGGTTCTTTTAGGCTCCAGAGGGAGAGTCCCAACCAATGACAGAAGTGGATCTGTTCATTTCTACTCAAAGAATCAAAGTGCTCACTACTGACACACAGGTACTGCACTCATCTGACCACATACATTCATTTTCCTCTCTTGTATCTCCTTATATCTTGAAGACCTCACTTCTCTCTAAGACTGCAGGCCTACCTGGGGTTCCTCTAAAAGTAGAAAGGGAGACAGAGCCTTCAGCTATCAGGCTCCTGTCCTGTGGAACCAGCACCCAGTTTGGGTTCAATAGACAGAAACAGGCTTAAAACTTTCCTTTCTGTTGAAGCTCATAGTTTGATGATGGATCAGGCGACCCTGAACTATCCCTTAGTTACGCTGCTGATGCATTGAGCATTTTCCTCTTGCCTCTTGTCACTCCTGTTTATACATCACTACTGCATGCCATTAGTTTTGTATTCTATCTCTCTGTTTCGTTCTGGTTTGGCCACCCCTCTCTGAGCATTGCTCTGTAGGAGGAGGTCTCTTCCTGGTAAAAGAGAGTTCTTCATTCCCAGTGTCGCCAAGTGCTTGCTCACAGGGGATCATCAGATTGTTGGGGTTTTCACCCTCAATCTGCAGGGTCTTTAACTTGGAGCATAAAGCATTTGGGGGAAAATAGTGTCACTTAACATTTTACACAATAATTAAGTAATAGTTTTATATATTGTACGTGTCATGTAAGAAATGTCACTAGTAGCACTAAAATCCAATGATGGATTTCAGTGAAAGCTCAGTTGATTCCTGGCTTCTTTTGTGTTTTTGGCTTCATGGAAAATAAACCTGGTGTAAACTGTTTAATACATGGATGACTTTGAAAAACCTAAATGTACATGTGAGACTCTGAGAGAATGAACATTACTAAATATGTGAAAAGTCGTCAGACTCGAGGTTAGATCTGTAAACATCTGAAAACATACCCAACACAGCTGGTGACATTTTATTACACAAAGCAGCATTGCACTCCTTGATGTTCATATTCAAGCTGAGCTCTCGCTGCAGGAATCCTTAATATAGAACTGGGTGGGGATTTAATATGAGGCCTCTAGTAGAAGCTATTTTTTTTTCGACTGAATTGTTAGGAGAGTAAAAGTAGGTCATCTACTGTCATTGCTCCATTTGCATTTGCTCCTTTCTGCAGTGATGGATGTGAAGATGAATGGTTTTCTTATTTAGTGTTTTTACTTACAAGCAATATACGTTTATTATCCAAAGTTATCAATTAGGACACAGATTAGGCATAAAAAGTAAAATGAAAGTGAAAATTGCTTTTATAAATTACTTTGATGTAAAACGAAAGACAAATATTTGTGAAAATCGCCCATCTGAGTCACGTAAAGAACGCGCCACCCTCTTAGAGTCAGTCGCCAGCTTCCATGGTAACAAACAACACTCTTTACTTTCACTTTTTCAGAATTCTCATCCAAGTTAGTTTCAGTTCTGAATTAATCTTATGCGCCTGGTTTGTGGTTTGCCTTTGGTCTGTATGTTTGTCTGCTAGGTCAGAGGTTTGGTACATTAACTTAATACAAACCATATTTGGCCTGGAGAAATGGTTTTGATGAGGTGAGGGTGCACAAACAATCCTGCTTTGCTTGAAGACACAGAATGAGGAACTTCCTTAATTTGTCAATTTAAAAACAGGGAGAGCAGACTTTGATAAAGGCCTGGGCTTCCCTTTGGGATGTGCTCTCTCAAACACACCAGTCTTTATCATATAATTCCCGTAGTTCTATAAAAATGTCTTTAAGAAGAGATGCTTCTAAGAGGAAAAATGGTTAAGTAATACCTATCTCCAGGAGGTTTAAATTCTACGCTGGTTCCAAACGAGACCTTTGTGCTCCCTCTCTCTGTCTTTGTGTCTTATCTTAACCACCGTCATGTCCTGTTTGCAGGAAGCCATGATGGATCACGCTCTGCAGATGATCTCTTACATCGCTGACATCGACAACATCGTGGTCTTGATGGCACGAAGGAAACGTAAAGGGCAGGATGGTGACACCGACTCAAACTCTTCATCATCATCTGCAAAGAAGTGCTTGATGATCTGCCATGTGTTCTCCTCTGAGGATGTGAGTCAGTCAACTGGAGGGATTTTATATGGTGTTCACATACTAGAAGTGTACAATCAGCATGAGGCTTTCCTTCTTAGCACTCATATTTTGATTTCTGGATTCCAAGCAGAGCTTTTCAGGAAGCTTGGTTGCTGGCCAAACAGTCAATTTACAAGTCCAGCCAGGCCTCATCATTATATTGGTCTTTTATTTCTAATTACACAGTTTTGCTGCATGGTTACAGGCAGGTAGGAAAACTCATTAAACATGCAGTAAATAAGGTACATGGTGGAATATATGGCATTAGAATGTGTCTAAGATCGCTAAAATTGACCTTGGACTCTCCCACAGTCCCTCTGAACTCTTCCAGATTTCCTAGTCACATACTTTGTGCCCACAGACTGGTTACCACGTCCTTGTGGAACACCCTCACTCAAACAGCAGTGCAGGATAATGTAAATAGATGTAGCGTTCAGTATCTTGGCGTCTCTCGCCCTGCACACTCTTGCATCTCTTATTAAATTGCCATGTCGGTTGCTGACAGCAGTTTCAGCTTCAGCTTGGCCTGCCTGGTTTCCTTCCTCAGACAACCACAGGGTTCTCCTGAATGTCAAAACCATCTGGCTCTCGTCCCAGTTTCCCACAGTTGACAACACTGAATGGGAGGAAGAGCTTCCTTTAGAAGCTAATTAGCTCTGTGATGCTGAAGGCTGTAAGGGAACCGCGTCTGCTCAGAGCTTTTTCAAACGTGTTTAAGATCATTTAAAAATACTTTCATTAACTTATGTTTACAGCAGATGCTAATGTTTGTGTAGCAAGAACTTCAGAAAGAAATTCTGATAAAATGCATTAAAGACAGAGTGTTTTGTGCTGATGCTCTAGTTTCAAGTCGTATGACCCTTTGGCTGCTTGTCTTTGCAAAAGAACTCATTTGCTTTGATTTGTTAGTATTTAAATGGAGGATTAAGGAAAAGTGTAGGGAGAACATTTGTTTAACAAATGCCCCTAGCATTTAAATGTAGAGTAGACATGACTGTAACAACAGTGCTGAACCCTGATTCAGTTTTGTCTGTGTCTCCTTCTGTTTGCAGGCTCAGATCATAGCCCAGGCTATCGGGCAGGCGTTTGGAGTGGCTTACCAGCAGTTCCTCCAGGCCAACGGCATCAAGGCCAGCGATCTGAGGCCTGGCGAGTACAGCGACTACCTGGAAAGTCAGGAACTCTACAACGGAGATCTGGCCCACTTCTCTGACTCTCAAAACCTCAGAGAAGTAAGCAGGAGGGATTGTGGTTGCAAGGCCACCAACACAAAATACAGCTGACCTATAATTTTGGCTTGTGTAGTTAAAGGACTATCCAAGGCAATGGAAATAGCAAATTAGAGGTGCAGAAGAGAGTGAAAGAAGGGTGGAACAGGTGGAGACAACTCTCAGGGCTGATTTGTGACAGAAGGATACCAGCAAGAGTAAAAGGGAAGGTTTACAAGTGAGACCTGCTATGATGTATGGTTTAGAGATGGTGGCACTGACTAAAAGGTGGAGCTGAAGATGCTCAGATTTTCACCGGGATAGACCAGTGACTAATTAGCCAATGGGTTCAATTTATTCCAAAGGAGACCCCCTTTTACTGCAAATCAAGTATTAAAATGCCTAAATGTCTCATCATATGGTCCTAAACTAGCACAAAGGTAGTTTTTGCAAATTTGCAAATACCTGTTTGGACGGGTATTTTCAACACAAGAGTCAGAACCGTGCAAGATGCATTCACAAATCTTTAAAGGTTTGCAGCAGAGTTTTAAAGCAAAGACTGGGTTTGTGGGTGATTGTGATCTGACAGCTTAGAGGCACTGGAGCAGGTATGATCCCATCACAAGATAGTCTGCAGTTTGCTTCAGACCTCACACTTCAAAGTGTGTGTTTTGTATATGCACAGCTAAAAGGAGCTGTTTGTTATCTATATAATCTGCACCTCATCCATTGTTTTCTTATCTCGTCACGTTGTTTAGAAGTGTGCAGGGGCTTTCCTTTAGTGGTTCTAAGTGTTAATAGAAGGTGTTGCAATTAGAGGAAAAACAAGCTCAGATTGAAATAAACACTGATATATTACAAATCTCTCTGTGTCTGTGGATCAGGTAATCATCACCAAGGCTCCTGGGGAGATCTTGGGACTGGCAGTGGTGGAGTCGGGCTGGGGCTCCATCCTCCCGACAGTGGTGGTGGCCAACCTCCTCCACGGAGGCCCGGCTGAACGCTGTGGCGAGCTCAGTATCGGTGACCGCATCATGTCCATCAACGGCACAAGCCTCGTGGGTCTGCCCATCACCACCTGCCAGAACATAATCCGCGTAAGTAGGACACGCATGACACAAACTTCAAATCTCAGTGGTGATAATAAAGATGAGAAAGAAGTTATTGAATGGAATAGAATGATTTCAAATTTTATTTGGGGAAAACAGAGGCCAAGAATAAAGTATGAAACACTGCAATTAGCTAGAAATGAAGGTGGCATGGCTCTTCCATGTCTTGAAAATTATTATAAGGCTGCACCGCTTAGAGTCCTGATAGCATGGTGTGATCCGACATGTGATGCCAGGTGGAAAGAAATAGATCAGGCTGATTTTCATGTCCCTCTCCCGGCTATTCTCGGGGATAGACCATTATTGCAGTCACTTTTAAACAAAGTATCCAACTACATAAAAGTACCACTGAGCATCTGGCTCAGGGAACTTGAAAGTGATGCTGGCCAGCATATGACACAGAATTCACCTCTACAAAAATTGATAGTAGGTTTAAGTATTGGTGCAACTTTGGCATTACCGCATATTGGAACGGATCATCTGAAAAAGGTTTAGATACCTTTCAACAAATGTCAGACAGTTACAACTTGGAGAGGATGACTTCTTTAGATATCTCCAATTAAGACATCACTTTAATACAGATATTGTGTCCAAGGAGAGAAAGCCTTTAGTCGAAATTTTTATAGATGCATGTAAAGGGAAACTGACAAAAAACCAAATCTCTATGACCTACTCAATACTACAGACAGAAAGGAAACTGTCTGAAACCTACATTAAACTCAAATAGGAGAAAGAGGCTGTAATAAATCTATCTGGAGAAGATTGGTCTAATATATGTAAAACCATAGCCACTACTTCAAGCTCCGATTCATGGAGAGAGTTCACTCTCTGAGGTTTTTTTTATCACCCCTAAGATTAAAGAACTGCAAAGTAAAAATGCTGAACATGGTAAATGTTGGAGGAAATGTGGATTTACTTCGGTAGGCCACTTCCATATTTTTTGGGAATGTCCTAAAATCTCCCCCTACTGGACAGAAATGGTTGAAAGAACCAAGCAGATAACTGGGTTACAGCTTGAGGGCAGCTTGAGTGTCTTTTACTTAGGCAACATACCAGTTGGACTGAAGAAACAGGACAGATACCTGCTACAGATATTACAGGCGGCCAGCAAAAAAGCTATAACACGCAAGTGGTTGAATGAGGAACCTCCAACTGTTTTGGACTAGACAGAAATAATACACAAAATTCACATTATGGAGAGACTAACCTTCTCCTTCAGACTGTCCTCAGAAAAATGTGAACAATAATGGAAGAAATGGAAATGTTTTCTTACTTAGAAATTACTCTAGAGCCTTTTTGTATTCCTTTATATTACTTCTGGTAATAATATGTATCTGAGTTGTACATAATTTTCAACTTGTAACCTTGTGTATGTCAAACTTCTACCTAGATGGCCTAATCCCCCTTCTTTCTTTTTGTTTGGCCGGTCCTCCTTTTGTTGTCTTATGTTCAAATGTTATTGTTTATATAAATGGAAAAAACACTCAATAAACACAAAGTTTTTAAAAAAAAAAGATGAGAAGAAAGGCATCAACAACAACAAAAAAGGAAACATATTATGCTGCAGATTAAATGCCTTTCCTGCGAGTCTTTACTGTGCTGTATATGCAAGTTAGGATCACTAGTTGGCACTGTGGGTCCACACAGGACCAACATTTGCACATGTCAACTTTAACTGTGTTAGAGCAAAATTTGCTGCTGATATTCAGTGTTTCGAATATTTTCGTTGTTTCGAGTTGACAGAAGTTTATACCTTCTCAAAGACACAATACAATAGTTACTTAATGCTGTGCAGTTTTATCAACTTTAGTTTAATTTAAAATTTTGGCCTCCACTGATCATTAAACTAAGGTAATGAAGATAAAACCCTTATCGTGCTGCATTCCCCCGTTTCACCTTTCTGCACGTACTTTTCCTTCAATTTGACCCCAATAAAATGCCCAATGTTAGGCTTGTAATCATGAAAACATGCTTTAAAAGTTCACAAAAGTTATTAAAAAAAGAAATAACTTTTGTTGAAAAGGTACACTTGGGCGAATAGTTTGCATATTAAAGTTTAATTCCATGAAAGAAATGCTGCTCTAACCGTGGATTGATCCTCCCTTCTTGTTGTTTCTCCTTTTTCCCCCACTTAGGATCAGAAAAGCAAGAAGTATGTGAGGCTCAGCATCGTCCACTGTCCTCC
Source organism: Etia nguti (assembly GCA_015106755.1). Taxonomy (NCBI): domain Eukaryota; kingdom Metazoa; phylum Chordata; class Actinopteri; order Cichliformes; family Cichlidae; genus Etia; species Etia nguti. The sequence goes on along the minus strand of VUQG01041891.1, from coordinate 2,853 downwards.
TGTCACCATGGCAATTATCAGGAGACCAGATCCAAAATTTCAGCTGGGCTTCAGCGTGGAAGATGGCATTGTACGTCAGTATTCATATTTCACATCTGTCATTATGAAACGTACCCCTTTAGCTTGGTGCTGAGCCCACAGCGACCAGCAATAGAACAACAGTGTTTTTACCAGCTAGCTTTAAAAGATGAACGTGTGTGGTTAAAAGGCCTGTAGCACTTGGTACAAGTAAATTATTCTGAACTACAAACATCCAGTTTTCTGTCCTTGGGTTGCAGATTTGCAGTCTGATGCGGGGTGGTATAGCAGAGAGAGGAGGAATCCGCGTCGGGCACCGCATCATTGAAATCAACGGGCAGAGCGTCGTTGCAACGCCACATGATAAGATCATCCAGATTCTGACGAACGCTGTAGGAGAGGTGAGACGTAATCTAATGCTTATATGCACAATTACATAATCAAGTTCATTACACTTTAAAATGAGACTTATCTCTGTCTGTGCAGATCCACCTGAAGACGATGCCAGCCTCAACGTATCGACTGTTAACAGGACAAGAGCAGCCAGTGTTTCTCTGAGCGCTTCCTGCTTCACCTGGACAAAAATGCTTCAGTATTCAAACTACATGAGCTTTTGCCAAACTGAAAATATTATGCAAGTGTGTTACAGGCTGTTGTCACACCACTGAAAGCTGCAAACCAGACCGGTTTTGCATTTTTTCAGGACAATAAGAACATCTGAATATGAAAGTGCGATTTAAAATGACAGGGATAGATAATAGCTCTTCATTTGTATTTATCACATATTTACATTTCAGGCAGTAGCTAAGATGCAGTAATGCTTTTTTTACTTTGCTTACTTACTTAGTGGTGAGCAGCGTCAGAAACACTGCACTTCATTAGTCTTCCAGCCTGTCCTGTGGCGCCAGTGTGCCTGAGGTAAATATGCTTGAAGAGGGGGACCTCGCTGAACCAGGACAAAGGGTCTGTGGCTGTCATTGTGATGTACTTCCAGCCCCTCACATGCACATACACTAGCTTCTCTGACTGTGTCAAACATGAAGCAGATATGCAACATTAAAAGACTGCCTTATTTGATAGAGAGATGCATATATTTTTAAGATTTTACTGTTCTTGATGTTCATTAAAATGATCTGTAAGAAAATATCTTGATATGCTTTATTGAATCACTGATGGTCAGAAGTTTACATAAATTAATCACAGGCATGAATGTTGTGGTCATTTTGGCCTTTGAATTAATTCTTTGAACTGTTCTTTTTCCAGAGTAGAATGATTGTACAGCATATATCTCTAATGGCTTTAAGTTTGAATTGAATTTTGATTTTTCTCTGATCCACACAGGGTCAAATATCAACATACTCACTTAAATCTTTTAAGAAGTGGAGTGTAGGGTTCTACAATGTCTAATAAATTGAGAAGGTCAATACCTATTCTTGTTAGCGATTGTGATTAAATACAATTAGGAGTTTCTCTTTGCTAGCACTCTGGTTTGATCATCAGTTTAAACAACTGTAAGTACAAGTTGTTTGGCTGTATCACTGCTGTGCAGAGGTCTGTACGAAGACCCAAATTGTCACCTTAAGATGAAAGGACACAAAGCCTGCCATGAATTAGAAACGGCTGGAACACCAGCGTCCACAGTGAAACAAGTTTTACATCACCATGGACTGAGAGGATGCTGACTATGTTACAACACTGACAGTTCAAGCTCAACTGAAATTTGGAGTTGCCCACTTGGACAAGCCAAATGCCTTCTGGAGAAAAGTTTTAAGGTGAAATGAGACAAAGATTGAGCTGTTTGGGCATAATGACAAGAGGTATGTTTGGAGGCGCAAAAGTAAGGCTTTCAAACCTAAGATACTACCAGTTGTCAAGCGTGGTGGTAATATCATGCTCGCCGCCACGGCCCTACAAGACTGTTTTGATAACACGAATTGGAGTGTATTTGCAGAAGGATCAGACTTGGAGGGCCACACATCTGCCGTACTCTCTCACTCTCAGTACAGAAGCTGATGTATAACAACAACAAAGACTGTTAAAGTGTTCCCGAACCAGAAGCCATGGCTCAACAATGAGGTGCGGGCTCTACTAAGAGCACGTGACAGCGCCTTCAAATCAGGAGACCAACAAGTCTACAAAGAGGCACGCCAATCTCTGGTTAAAGGCATAAAAGAAGCTAAGCGCAAATACAAACAGCGCATTGAGGAACACTTTAACACAAAGAACTCCAGAAACATGTGGTAGGGGATCAAGACACTCACTGGCTACAAAGAGAGTTGCACACAAACCAACTCCCCGGACATCACCTTACCTGACACCCTAAACCATTTCTTCGCCCGCTTTGACCAAGAAAACTGGGACACCATCACCCATCCTGCCATTACAGAGAGGGACGACGCTCCCATCCAGCTGGAGCAGCACCAGGTCAGAGCCACACTGCGCAGAGTCAACGCGAGGAAAGCAGCTGGTCCTGACGGTGTAGCCGGTAGAGTGCTTAAAGCATGTGCAGACCAACTAGCAGAGGTTTTCACCACCATCTTCAACCTCTCACTGCTACAGTCTGTAGTACCATCCTGCCTTAAGTCAGCCACCATCGTTCCAGTGCCCAAGAAGAACACAGTGAGCTGCTTGAATGACTATCGTCCAGTTGCTTTAACACCTATAATTGCCAAATGTTTTGAACAGCTCATCATGTCACACATTAAAGCTGCCATCCCTGCAGACCTCGATCCACACCAGTTTGCATACAGGGCAAACAGGTCGACAGAGGACGCCATAATAACAGCTCTTCACACAGCCCTCACACACCTGGACAGTAGTAACACCTATGTTAGA
>VUQG01041880.1:67959-111926 GCA_015106755.1 Etia nguti | reverse complement strand
CCAACTCTCTGTGAATGGTACTCATGGCCATTGATCAGTGGTCTTTGATCAGTGGGTTTTGGTCAGTGGTTGTTGATCAATGGTCATGAGAATTTGCATAATTAAGATTAAGGAACTGACCTCCCAGCCCATTGTTCCTTCAGTGGGCTGGTTTCAGTCGTTATGCAAATGTACTGTTTATAAGATTGGGGAAACCTGCAGTCAGCTGAGACTGAAGAAGTCACTTGGATGAGTGACGAAACGTTTCTCCCACAAAACGCTACGTCCAGATGAACAGAATCAACTTTTGGAGATGGCTTGTCAATTATTTTGGTAATACAGCATTTATATATCTAACATATCTTAGAGGGTTCATGTTGTAATGGTTCAAGATCAGAGTTTAACTTGTGAACAAACAAAGCTAAACAAAACACTGTTTTGTTACACTATGACTTGTACGAACATCTAAAACATATCTGTTCAAAGAAGTGACTCAAAAAGAAGGCATTAGCACAGACTTAAAAACAGGCCTCTGAGTCTGACTGATAGAATTATTTAAATATGTTTGGACCGGTTTGGACAATCGGTGTTCTACCGATGTCTTATTATTATAAGACAATAAAAAAAAGACATACATGGTATTTTTAAAAACTGACTGTACACATGCTTTGTAATGTGCTTCAGATGCAGATGCTTGTAGAGAAGGAATCTAGTTGTCCTGAGGTGTTAAACTTCCGTTTTCGATCATTTGCCTTCGATGTGCATTTTTCTGAAGCAACATTATGCATTGCCCATCTGTCCTGCATAACATAATCCTAACTTCTAAGAGGTTCATTTGGATATAAATAGAAGAAGTGTTTTACTGCAACAATGTATTTCCTTTATGCCATCTGTTTCAGGTTGATTTTCTATTTGTCTATACATGATTAGTCTTTGAATGGCTGGATAAGTGTTTGATCATAGTGCCAAATGTTTGTGTGTATGAATGTTTGTTGCAGGCTTTGTTGTTTGCTAGCAGAGAAACAAAGAAAGAAAAACCGTCAAAGAGCAAAGAAAATATTTTCTTGCCAAATGCATTCATAGCCACTGGATAAATGGTACAAATAAAATGCTGATTTGAGTTTTTAGTGTCTTTTTAGTTTCAGTCAGAGCCTTCAGCTTTTCTAACTGGACCTGGAAAGATTCAACAACCTTGTTGAAAATACAGCTTATTCTATCAAAAGTCTTTATTGTTTTCCAACTTGCAGATTTATTAAAATCGACATAGTTTGTGCTGAACAGACTTGTCCTAAAAAATTTTTTTTTTTAAATCACACTTCGTTTTGGACTGAGAACGTATTGTGCAGTATATATGAAGTGTGGTTTAAAATCCATGCTTTGAAGGGGAATAGATATAAATACTAATTTTGATGATATGGGATTCATCTTGGAAAATACATTGACATACATGGTATCGTCAGTTCATGCAGTCCTCAATTAGTTTCTTAAACAATCAAGACAGGAAACATAGACCCAAACATCAAATGGACTATGTGCTTTTGAGTTTGTAACCATATACCTGGAGAAAAAAAAACCCAGCCTCCTTCCATACCTGAGTGTCCACAAAGCCACCCTGGTTTTGCAATTGGCACTTTGTAAAGTGTTCATTTATTAGCATATTGGATCTTCTCCTCCAGTTACTAGGTTAAAAATAACACATACCTGAATTGGACTGAGTTTTACAATTTAATTGTGTTATAAGTGAAGGAGAGCTCTAATCCCTGTTATATGAAATAAGTGGAATGTGTGGAAGCAAAATGCAGACTTGTAGGACAGAGCTGAATAAACAGAAAAACTTTATCAATCTTTATTACGATGAATGAAATGTCCAGCAAGTAGCAGAAACCATATATATATGAGGGACATGGAGGGGAAAGATAGATGAAGTCTAAACTACATGGAACCCAAGAAAAAAGGAAAACCTGAAACTCATGGAATAAACTATAAATAACAACCACAGGAAACTAGAGTGAAAACCTAAGAATTTAAACATGGTGAAATCAAAGAGGCAATAGTAACAAGAACACAAAACTCAAAACACCATCAAATACAAGCTAAAATTTGAGAAGAAAATATTCAACAATACTTCAAGTCCGAAACTCAGAACCCGGAACCACCACACTATCTGGATCATTATTGGTGGTATGCATCCGGAAAACACATTCCAAACTCTAAGGATATGTGAATTTAGCAGGTTCTTTGTTAATTTTAGATCCTTTTTGAAATGAGAGCCATTGTGGCTTGTCCATGCCCCACTTTTCGCTGCTGATTGTGAAGTGCCCTCAATAATCTTTTCTTAATCATGTTAATCATTGAAAATTGCATAATAAATTGATTTTTTTTTAAGGTCAGCAATTAGTAGTGATTAAATTCAACTTGACATAACTACAATTTACTCGTCATTCTTTCAGATTAAGTAGAGAAATTTCTGGGCAAGAACTTCAAAGGATGGCTTAAATTTAGATTTTTAGGAAATGGATAAATAGATTGTGTTAGTTATTTTTGAATGTATTAAAAAAGTCACCACAGTGAATTAGGAGTCTCAATTATACTTTCAATTAGTTGTCAGCAAAAAAATGAATAAATAAATATGATTTTAAAAATGTCTTTTGTTCCTCAGCAAAATCAGCAGTCTTGGCCAGGAGCATTATGTTTTTGGGGGATTTTGGTTTTATTCTGATGAATGCGACATGCTTGCACACAGTGAAATTCAAATTTGGAGCAAAGGTTCATTAAACACAGTGCAAATATTCACTTTGACTGAATCATAATTTCATACTCAAAGGTAACTTTGACCTCACAGTTATTGGTTATAACTTAACTTAAAAATCTTGTATAAATTGGCGGGGTCAGTTTTAACTGTAAGACAACATGGCGCTGCAAAAACACTTTTCTCTGCCAATAGTTCAGATTAGTTTGAGTACTAAATTGGTGATGCCAACTTCCTTCAACGATTTCACTCCATATATCTAATTCAGATACTTCTTTCCAGCGAGATGGTTTCCAAACCAACTCTTGTATGTAGCTCAACAAAGAGGACCAGGAGGTATACCTGGGTTTTTTCATATAGTTGACAAGCAGAGAAAGTTTCATTTGTTTTTAATAAAAAGAAAATAGTTTCAACCCAAACAGGATTTTGGAAATGAGATCTGACTGGGTGAGTATTATGTTGACAGCTGTTAAAATGTCTCTCCTAACATTAAAACACTCAGGTTCCTTCAGCAAAAAAAGACGCACTGCTGGGCCTCTCACTATACTCAGAAAAAGGACGGGATTTTAGCAGTGACAGGCAAACAACCCATTAGAAACTGAGGGACAGCATTCAATATGACAGCGTGCTCGGCAAAATGTTGTGAGTTATTTGACAATCTGGCTGTGACCGCTAATAGCCTCCAACCAAACAATGCAAAACAAAGCAATGCAATTTTGACATTTCCAAAGACTGACAGTCAAGTCAAAAATTTAAAGGTATAATAACAATAATTTAATTTACACCAGACTGCAAATAAATACATTAAAAATGGAATAAAATTAGACCAGCGTTTTGCGACATGTATATGCAAATATACCTTGGACTCGGCATCACAATTCAAAATCAGTCAGTTGAAGCCATGCAATGAGATTTGAATGTTCCATTAACTTCCTTCCCTTATTCATGTCACAACATCAGCTGTGGCTATTACATCTGTCAGGACATTACCAGTAAGGTGAGGTGGGGAGAAAAATAGATTTCATATGTGACAGGTCTTATCTGTCCTTCACTAAACACATTTGCAGCTAGGGAAGGGTACGCAAGATTAGTCAGTGCATCATGTGGAAGATGAGCGACAAGGGCAGGTGCCAGTACCCCAATGCTAGATTGAAAATTGAGAATTTTTCTGCAAATGCAGTGACGCCACACTGACCTGTTCTCTGACACCAGCAAACACACTATCCCCAACTGTAGGGGACCTTGGATGGTAAACAAAATCAAATTAGTCGAAGGAAACCTAGTTGCATAGTTTCATGTTGTTTTACATTTTACTTTTGTTTCGTGTAGTTAATGTAATTTTTATAGCTCTTTGGGTTTTACTTGGATTTCAGTCAAATTCAGTGCCACTCCTCTGTCTGATGATGCTGATGTCAACATTTTGGAAGCAACAACTGACTCAAACTAATACAAAAACTAACAAGGGCCTCACATGAACTATTTACACATATTTCCGCACACAGTAAATTTATTGCACTTTGTATTTTATCTGGCAGGCCCTTTAATGAATATTCTTTGTCTTTCACACCGATAAAGGATTTCATATCAATAAAAATTCGAAACTTTGTGCATTAAAGCAGAAAACCAAAATATTAGGCTCTTAAAATGTGTAATTTAAAAGATTAATTAAATTAACTCTGCAGGAAGTTTCTAATCTGAGCCCCATTTCCTACAGTGCCACGTTTAGAGTTGGACTTTTAACATTGTAACCATAGTATTTATTCTATACTACACCTAAGACTTAGCCTGAAGCTGAAATTGCCTTACTTTAAACATGTAGTAAAATGTTTCATGGCTTTAAGTGTTTTACAGCATATTCTTAATCATATTTTATTCACCACCTGTACACAAGCAGACAGTGTGCTATTAGCAAAAATCCCACATTTCAACCATATTGTTCATATGATCTCTCCAACCAAATGTTTGACCTCGTGAGCTACTGCAGTCTTATTTTTTTTAATTATTTTTTGCAAGGAGACATTAGAATACATGCTTAAGGTCTAAGATAGCAACAATGCACCATGGGTTTATGTCACATGTGTTTTAAATTTAGTCTGTTTAATTAAAGCAATAAGCCTTTCAAGACAAATTTATGCAGTAATTTTATATCAGGCAGTAGTAATTTCAGCACTATTTTTGTGCATTATTAAACACACAGCAGTTAATTATCTCAATTACAAGTGTACTTCAGACAGAGTGGGCTATTATATGGTCAACTGTTTGGGATGCATCAGAAATTGACAAACAAAACTGGAGCGTGACCCCAGTTAATTTTCTCGGTTTTCAATTGCACTGCTGCAACACTAACTAAATACCAAAGAAGCAAGATGATGTGCAGAGTTTGTTGTTTATGCTGGGCACCCATGCTGAGAGCACAAGAGGCACTTGGCTTCCTTCTCTAATTCTCTCCTGGACACAAACATTAGACTATCAGTGGGATACACATTACACTGCTTTTATAAATATTAATTCAACATGCAGATGAGTTTGTTTGGTGTTTTATGTGTACTCACATAACATGTGTACTTGTGACTCACAAGGGATAAATTCCTATCTCACTGTGTTAATATCTCCAGCGTGTTTTGTTACTTAATCTGCTTGATTTACAATACTAAGATGTACATTAATATTTTAAGAAATCATGATGTGCGTGCTATTTTTATCAGTAAAAAGAAATGGTCATTACTGTATTTGACAGTAGCAGCATTCAAACTGAATGTGCAGCCACATTAGAGAGAAGAAGAACCAGACTTCACTAGAATGCCTGATACTATTCTTGTATTCTATCTTCTATTGCAGCTATTAGAATGAGTTTACCTGCTAGACAGAGACTGAGGCCGTAGGTCCGCCATATCAAATATCCAGAGCCATCCTGCCTCCCGGGCATCTAATTACTGATACAAATCATCCACAGATGATGTATTCCCGTTTGTGATTTGCATATAATTGATGATAATGCTGTATATATTGTGGGCTGTTGATGCTTTAAAACAATGTCTGCATTTGGCAATAATGATCTGAGGAGATTATAAACATAAATCAGCAGGGTGTCAGAAGCAAGGAATTGTTTGGCAGTGTATCATTTCAAAACATTCGTGTCAGTTTTTAAAAAAAAATTTCTGATTCATGCGTTGTTTCCACCTTTTTCAATGTGTTATATTAAATTTTATTGAAAATTCATTAGAAAAACTAAAAGGCAACAGGCTGTCTCAGAGATTCCTTGGCACATTTAACATGCACCAACCACATTTGAACTATTTGACCCTCATTCAGCCAGTATTGTGATAAACAGTGGCATTCAAAAAATGGAATTCCATTACATTAACAAGTAAGATCATGAACAAAATTATGAGCAATTTGCATGTATTAATTATTGAGGCACAACTAATATTTAATTGTGCTCTCAAACTTTTACAGAATAACCATTTGCAACCTTAATGCAGTAGTTTTGCTAAAAATGGCATTAATGGCTCAAATTTTATCAGGACGCCTCAAGTTACTTCAGTTTATCATTTTGAATGGAAAACAAAATGAAAAGTTCACCAGGCACAAACTCATATTTAGCTGAACAGTGTGTGGGTCTGCTGAACAAGATAATCAACTGATAGTATGTGTTCTCAACAGGGATTATGGATCCAGAAGGGTCTTTTTTTCTTTTCTGGTAGCTGCAGATGCTACAGGATGCCAAAACTTCTTTTAGGATTGGGATCAGGGTGATGCAGATTCATCATTGAGTAATTTTAGGTTCATATGTTGAGGGAAACTGTGATGACCCCAACATCTTCATCTTCATCATACAATGGAATTATTATTATTATTATTGTTATCATTATTATTATTATTATTTGGGAAAAAAGGGATACCAAAAAAAAGAGGACTTTTAAGTGTAACAGTAGTAATAAATATAATGTCTAATAATAGGGTGACAAAGAAACTGCATTCATATATATTTGAAGCATTTGCCAGAACAGTACACTGCCACTTCTTTGCCAAAAAGTGCAATGCAGACTTCTAACTGTCATGATTTAGTACTGAAGCCTCTACCCAGCCATCTGGACCATTAAATTAAACACGATCTTCAGTCTGCATCTATTGCCGGTGTTACCATGGTGTTATAGTGTTTTATTCAGTTTGTGTTATCTTCTCAGAGCTTGGGAAAAATGTCGAGCTAACAGAGAGTAAGTAAGAACAGGTCAATTGCCATGCTCCAATTATTTAACAAGTTGGATTTATTTGTTTGCATTCTTTAGAAAACTCCAGAGATGAAAGACATACACCAAAACAAAAAGAAATGAAACAATATTGAAGACAAAGAAAAGTACCTGTGTTGTTGCAGAAAGACATTATGGGATAATAGGATCAGTATAAATTTGTTCAGATTTAGAGATGATAGTGGTGTTTAATTTAGAATTCACAGTATGATAGGAACAATCGGTTGTGCTCTTTTGTTGTGCTGATTAGCAATTTTCTGTTCCACAATGAACTGGTATTGATCTATTTTCAGGAAAGAAAAGGCAAACATAACTGATCTGCTTTTAAAAACTTTAAAAATAAATTCAGAATTTATTTTTCCATTTTATGGAACCTACAAGTCTTGTTTCCAACTTGAAGGTCTTCGCAAATTATCGTTTTTTCAACCTCTATCTTGGTTTTCTTGATAAAAACTTTCTAATTTCTTACTGAATAATTTAAAATGGCTTGAAGTAGTCAGAATCAATACAGTAATTAGAAATCATAAAATTTAAACAAACAACTTTGCCTTCCAGGTTCTTCTTGATCCACAGGCTTTTAATGCTCGCTACAAAATGTTGTTTAAAAAAATCTTTTAATTCTTTTTATTTATAACATGGACAGTAAAACCATTAAACTTCATAGATTAGACAATAAAAGGACTGTGATTCAGTACATAATAGAAAACTCGTCTGGAAAATAATGGCATTTTAACTTAGTATCATCGCTAAGTGCTAGCTTATGGACATGTGCTTATTAGCAATTTAATTGGTAAACAAGCCCCAAACAAGGCTGTTGTACTGAGGTGCACATCTGACAAATACATATATACAACCACTGTTGTATACAACCACTTTGCCATCTTTAAAATGGTCATTAACTTCCAAATAATAAAAAAAATTCAACAAAGCTTAACAACACATAATTATTATACTTATGTCTATGCTCTGATTCTACCTCAGCAGAAGCAATGCCAGGTTGGCTCCCAGAAGGTGATGTTTCTCTCAATATGGGTGTTTCTGTTTTACAGCCCAATCCCATTTTTTACACATCTATAAAAATCCTAAAATATTTTTTAGGATGTCCATGTGGACCATTCCCTCCCCCACATTCATCTTTACCAGCAATGTCTCCAGTCACTAGAAAGGCGGTAAAAGAATTGATGAAAGCTCCTTGTTCTCTACAGCCTGTTTCAAAGTCCCTAATTTGAGCCAGTTTTATCTTATCTAATAACCCATTTTAGGCACGATAAGAATCGAGTGAAGTTGCCACTTGAAAGGATGTTTTTACTCCATTGCAGCATAGTGAACCTGTAAATATAAATTAGGTCAAAAGCCTTTACTCTGTTATATGTATCATTCAACTACATTATTCGGGTTCGATTTATAAACTTCGCTTTTCTTTTTTTCTTCAAACCAAAAATCTCTCTTTGGAGGAGTTGAGTCATATGTGTATATATGCACAGCGCATTCTGGAGAATTTTATAATTTCGAATTTGACTTTGTTTGACAAATTGGAAAGGTTAATTGATCGAATGGCATTATTAATACATATAATCAACTAATTCATGCTGAAATTCTTTTTGCAGGAGAGGGTTGACCCTTAAATGCATAACATGAGATGCTGACTAAATAGCAGGCATTGTCTAAATGTTTTTGTACATTCATACAAAAAATCTATTTAAAGTGGTTTTAAGGGGTTTGCATATGTTTTACTCCAATCTGTTTACAAAAAGTAAAATAAAACAATAGTTGTATTTTTGCTGTATAAAGTACTAATGAGTTATACAGTGGTACTGATGCAAAGTCTAGTCTTGAAGGTGTTAGGCACCAGGTACTGCCCCAGCAACAATAAGCAGCACAGCCAATTAACAGTGACATGTATGATCAGCACAGAATGTGAGATGTCACATCTTAAAAATGTCATTGTCTTGTCCTGTCTACAAGTTCTCTACCATCTTTCCACAGATCTAACACTGCTGAATTGATGGACTGATCATTACAGGAGCTAGAAGAAACTTGTATAAAAGGCAGAGAAAGTCACTAATGAACTTTCATATCTAAAGCTGTCGTTGTTAAAGGGCAGGCTGTTTAACAAAAAACTGTTGTTTGTCTGACAAATATTGCTCTCTTGCAATTACTCCGGGGAACATATTGTAGATGGTTTATTCCAAGTGAGTGATTGTGCAAAGAGACCTGACTCAATCTTGGAACCATGTGCGTAAGCTGTACCACAATATTGTATAGTAACCACAGAGTTAAGTCACTTGTTAACCAGATAGCAGAAGCAGATATTTTTGTGTCAGGATGGCAGCAAAAGCCAAAAATTTCCCCAGCAGAACAATACATTTTGAGAGAACTCAGTGGAGAGGGGGAAAAATGAAGAAAAGGAGTTTTTAAAAATCAGAGGTAAGATTAGCTATGTGCTGAGACATGAAAAACTGCTGGTGTTCTTACACTTCTTCTTAACACAAAAGGATTTATATTCAAAAATGTTATTTCCAATTGAACAATTCAAGCTGCAGTAGGATGTCAAATCTAAATTAAAATGGCAATTTTGATTGAAAGTATGCTTCACCAAGAATACTGGCAGTTTTTCTGTGCTTTGTATTTGTGTTTTTAAGGCTACTATAGTGCCTGGCCAAAATTTACAATCTATCCATCCATCATTTTTTATTCATTTTCTGTGGCTTACAGTTTGCACACCTGGTTTAACCACAGATGTCCAGACCTCCCTCTCCCCAGCCACGTCCTTCTGCTCTTCTGGTAAGACATCAAGGTGTTCTCAAGCCTGAGAGATATCTCTGCACCATGTCCTGGGTCTGTGCTAGGGACTACTCACAGATGGGCATGCCCTAAAATATGGCATCCTAGTGTAATACCTGAACCACCTCTATTAGCTTCTTTATATGTGTAGCTGCTCTAATCTGAGCTCCTCCCTAATAACTGAGATACTAACAAGATTTCTAAGAGACAGTCCAGGCACCCTTCAGAGAAAGCTCATTTCCACCAATTATATCCCTGAATTTATCCTTTTAGTCATTATCCACAGCTTGTGGCCATAAGTGGGAAAGTAGATCCACAGATAAATCAATAGCCTTGATTTTTCCATAAAAATTATGAACAGAATCAGTGACAAAGGGCAGCCGTGGCACAATCCAGCACTTATTGAGAAAGAAACTTATTGCCTGCACACAAACCAAGCTCTCACTACGGTTGTACAGGGACCAAATGGACTATAACAACAGGACTGATACCCCATACTCCCAAAGCGACCCTACACAACATCCTGAGGGACATGGCCAAATGCCTTCTCCAGGCCCACAAAACACAGGTAGGTTGGTTGGGCATACTCCCACGCACCCTAGAATATCCTCGGGAGGATAAAGAGCTGGTGCAGTGTTCCATGACCAGAACAGAAACAGCACGATTCTTCCTGATTATTATATTGGAATTATATTATAATAATTCTTGATGGTTTTCTGGTTTTTTTTTTCAATATTTGACAGACAGTTATTTGGCATGAAACCTTGCAGCTTAGACCAGCTTATTTATTTTTAAAGCTCACTAATGAGAAAAAAAATGTCAGCACCCTCACTGACAATGTGTCAAACATCAGTGACAGGCTGCTTTAGGAGAACAATGTGTGTCAAGGGTCAGTGGCTCCTTGACATTTACAGTAACTGTTTAATTACAAGCTTCACCACAATCTAATTTCCTGGGTGAGCATTCTTTATGTTGAACTAAAACTATAAGCTCAGTCAGACCTGGGTAATTACTGCCTAAGGCAAGTATATCCCACCACTCTCCCACTGTACCATCACAAGAATGATTGGAGATGTGAGGGGTTGGAGTGGGTTTGGGGAGGGGGGATCACGAATGTAACAGGCCATTACTCATAAAGGTCTGGACTGGCAATATAGAGGCAAACCTCTACAGAGTGGGGAAAAAAGCTCTTGCTTCAATAAAAGAACATGGATTGCTTATCTGAGATAGTGGCAAGCCCATGGATCATTGTGCTGTAGATTGCTTCAAGTAGTTTTAACTCATCAGTAGGTGGAAGGACTTCTTTGACTGTAACCACAAAACCCAACGTGGTTCATGGGAACTAAAACATTACTGTATAACATAAGCAGCTACATCTGGGCAACAAAACAAAACCTCTTGTATATCATTACGAAACTTGGGAGTAAAAAAAGCCTTAGGTTCTCTGGCCAGTGAGAAAAAAAATATTTACTATTTTTAGTGTAGAAGGGCATTTTTATGTATGTATTTTTTTTTTTTTTATGGCAGCCAGCATGGTTATAAAAGTAATAGATTTCAGTTGAAAATTTGCTGTCATCTTTTTTAAACCCCGCACCTTAAGTAATGTTGTTGCACACCAAATAGCATAGGCAATGAAAAAGTTGAAAAAGTGCAAAAGCAGTAGTTTATTGGCAATGAAACTGAGGTCTCTTCAATTAATTACAATGTTTCTGTCTTTTTGTTACCATTTCATGGACTACCATAAGATTTTTATGGGCATAAATTATAGAATTTTGTTAAATGTTGATTAGTACTAGAAATAGCCATCTGGAAAAAGCAACAAAGTTCAGTCTGTCTCTCTTGAAACGGACACGCAAATACGATATAATCTTACATGTGAATGGACCTTTAAATTCTATAAATAGGTATTTCCACCAACATATCAGCTATGATGGTACTTGAGAGGTTACTCAAGATGGCTTATGACCAAATAAAGAGCTAATGAAATGAGGAAATCCATCTGGAAATGGATAGATTGCACTGGATCCTGGCAGAAAACATTAACATCTGGCAAAGCCATGTTGCAGTCCTATATCTGCGCCAAAGATATTTGGCATGAAGTGTCAATACTCCACGAGTAAAAATAAGTGACATATAAAAACTATGTGTTAAAACACCCACATCCCTGTCCCTTGTTTAGTTTCAAGATGAAGGCAATACATAGCTGTAACTTTGTACAAGCATGAAGTATAGACAATGCCTTTTTAGGAAATTTACAACCACCATGACTTATTGGTCTAACGTTAGGGTGTCAAATATAAGGCCCTGGAGCCAGTGTTGTGACCCACAAAGACTACTTCAGTCATCCTACTGGATGACTTTTGAAAATGTGAATTAGAACAGCAATTTCGGACTTTTAATTGTAGTTAATATGTTTTACAGCTTTTCTTGCTGATAAAGACCTCCCCATGTTTATTCATGCACATCAAAGTAATTAAGTTACAGATTTCAGTCATTTTCAACATTTACTACTTAAAATTTAAGGCCGTAGAGTTCCGCTGATGGGTTTTTTTCTGTTGAAATAGCACTTCATTTTTTATATAAGATATGTCAGGTATTACATTAACAACATGTTACATTTATTAGTTTTCAAAACTGATGAGCACTTTCAGCAATGCAAAGAAATAGTGGGACTTCAGTAAACATTCTATATCTCAAAAGCTCTTTCCCTCTTTTTAATCTCAGAAGTTAGAATTTTGAGCAAATTTGCTTTATTATCAATAAAGTCCAGCATAATAAGAAGGCTATTGTACAGTTGTCACAATGACTACCTCATTATTATTCATTGTGCTTAGTCTGCCCCTTTGTCCCTGTCTCCATCCACATCTCATTTCTCTCCAACCTTCAGGAACTTTCCAGATCTGCCACTCACAACCTGTCTAGCATGACCTGTCCTACTTTTTCTGTTAACTAAGCCACACCTGCCAACAGATTCACTATTCATTTCCATCAATTAACAGCCCAATAATTAACACTGACCCTTACTCCAATCAAATGCCACACTGCCACATGTTCAAGACACTGCTGCAAGTCCTCTGAAAGTTCCTGCCTTCAAATTTTTCCCTTTAATCAATTACAGGTTCACTCTCAGCTAGCTCTGTTCAGATTTGCTGTCTTTGCCTGTAACCCAGGTCCTGTCATCTTGTTATTTTTTTATTTGGGTTGTTTTCCTTCCTACACCACCCATGACAGTAATCATTAGCATAATTGTTGTTTCAAAGATCTTATAAACACTTTTTCCACATCATAAAGTGACATATTCCATTTTTGGAGGGCTTTTTACATAAACTTTTTACATTCAGGTGTTAAAATATCTTGCTGTGTTACGTTAAATGTAAAGCAATGTGATCCTCTCCCATACAAATGATGGTTTACAAATTAAAATGTATGATCGCAAAAGCCTCCACATAACATATTTATATCATGAAAATCTCTAATGTAAAAAGACAGAGAAGAAATGAAATAAACAAATCTAATTATGAGTTACCCTGTTAAAATATTTGTATTGTCTTGTGTCATAAATTAATCATACTACCTGTCACATTGTATCAAGGCATGAAGTCACACAGTCCATCAGCCATCTAGGTTATACACTGAACCTCCATCTGGATGATGATGAAAATGCTTGCAACCGTAACACGTGTAATTCATTTGCAAGATGCTCATTTTACACAATGTCAAAACCCTTTGAAATTTTTTTTTATAGCACAATGGCTTTGAGATTCATAGTATTTTTCTATTTAATAACAAATTATATTATGAATAATATGACTGATCATTAATAAGTTGTTTAAATGATTTTAAAACATTAACAAAAAGTGTATGTAGCTCAAACAGGGATATTTCCAGTCGATACAAAAAAAATCTTAATAACTATTGATTACAAACTTTATAAAAAGTAAGTAAACAAGTAAAGTAAACAATCTTTTTACACAAAAATATTGCAACTGAGACTCCTAAGAACTCAAAGTCACAACAGCATGCCATGAAAGCTGGCATCTTTTTTTGGCTCATGTTGCATCCTCTCCTGTTTTAGATTGGCACCCTGCACTTTGTGTTGCAATATTGGCCAAGCTTGTGTTTATGTGGTATGCACACTAGCATATACAGCGATTCCGCCGCCAAGACAGCTCTGACCTGCAGAACACTGACTCCTGGGGAACACCTGCAACAGCTCCTTTGGGTTCTGTGAGTTATGGGGTGGGAGTTCCATTTATCAGACTTGTTCCAGGTCATTCTGTGGATGCTCCACTGCTCTGGGATCAGGGAACTTTGGCAGTGAGGTCAACAGCTTTTTGTTGTATTCCTCAAACAACTCCTAAATAGTGTTTACATGATAATGACGCATACTTTCTTGCTTGGGAAAAATAAAGTCACAAAGAATGATAAAAAACTTGGATTACCATTTATAACTGGCTTTTGTCCAGTGCAGACATAAAATTCAGTCAAGTATCTTTATTCAATTACTGTTACTGCCAGAAGGGGGAGACACTGCAGGTCTTCCCCTTCTGCAATCTATCTGTCCATCTATCTATAACTGTGTGTGTGTTTATGTCTGTATATACATACACATGCGCATATACACCAGTCAAAAGTTCGGACACACCTTATCATTGAATGGTTTTTCTTTATTTTCATGAGTACATTGTAGATTCTCACTGAAGGCATCAAAACTATGAACGAAAACATATGGAATTATGTTGTCAACAAAAAAGTGTGAAATAACTCAAAACATGTTTTATATTTTAGATTCTTCAAAATAGCCACCCTTTGATTACTTCTTTGCACACTCTTGGCATGAGTTTTGTGAGGTAGTCACCTGAAATGGTTTTCCAACATTCTTGAAGGAGTTCCCAGAGATGCTGAGCACTTGTTAGTCCTTTTGCCTTCGCTCTGCGGTCCATCTCATCCCAGGCCGTTTTGATTGGGTTATGGTCAGGTGACTGTGGAGGCCAGGCCATCTGGTGCAGCACTCCATCACTCTCCTTCTTGGTCAGATAGCCCTTACACAGCCTGGAGGTGTGTTTGGGGTCATTGTCCCGTTGAAAAATAAACGATGGTTCAACTGAACACAAACCGGATGGGATGGCATGTCGCTGCAGTATGCCGTGGTAGCCATGCTGGTTCAGTGTGACTTCAATTTTGAATAAATCCCCAACAGTGTCACCAGCAAAGCACTCCGACACCATCACACCTCCTCCTCCATGCTTTATCGTGGCAACCATGCATGTAGAGACCATCCGTTCACCTTTTCTGTGTCGCACAAAGACACAGCGAGTGGAACCAAAGATATCAAATTCGGACTCATCAGACTAAAGCACAGATTTCCACTGGTCTAATGTCCATTCCTTGTGTTTCTTGGTCCAAACAAATCTCTTCTGCTTATTGCTTTTCCTTAGTAGTGGTTTCTTAGCAGCTGTTTCACCATAAAGGCCTGATTCACGCAGTCTCCTCTGAACAGTTGATGTAGAGATGTGTCTGCTACTGGAACTCTGTGTGGCATTTATCTGGGCTCTAATCTGAGGTGCTGTTAACTTGCAATTTCTGAGGCTGGCAACTCGGATGAATTTATCCTCGGCAACAGAGGTGACTGGTGGACCTCCTCTTCTGGTTGGTCCTCATGTGAGTCAGTTTCGTCGTAGCGCTTGATGGTTTTTGCGACTGCACTTGGGAACGCATACAAAGTTTTAGGAATTTTCCGGACTGACTGACCTACAGCTCTCAAAGTGATGATGAACTGATGTTTCTCTTTACTTAGCTGACTGGTTCTTGCCATAGTATGAATTCTAACATTCTAACCGTTGTCAAATAGGGCTGTCAGCTGTGTACCAACTTGACTTTTGCACAAGACAACTGATGGTCCCAACCCCATTAAGAAGGCAAGAAATTCCACAAATGAACCCTGACAAGGCACACCTGTGAAGTGAAAACCATTTCAGGTGACTACATCATGAAGCTCATTGAGAGAAGGCCAAGGTTTGCAGCGCTGTCAACAAAGCAAAGGGTGGCTACTTCCAGTAATCTAAAATAAAGGCATATTTAGAGTTCTAAGGAGCATGGAAAGAAAAAAAGCGTCTGGACTTCTTTAAGTTGCTTGAAGACGTTTCACATCTCATCCGAGAAGCTCTTCAGTTCATATATTTAGAGTTATTTATAGATTTTTTTCTTTGCTACAAAACGTTACCAACTGAGGCAGTGGAAATGTTGATACATTGATGACACCTGGGTCAAAATCCAAATCCAAGAAGTAGAATCTTTCACTGCTCACATCAATAAAAAAAAATTTAAAAAAAGTTCACCAGGAAGACACAAAGGAAAACAGTTTGCCATTTCTGGACTGTGCTGTGCATATTGGGGAGAATGGAAACCTCAACATTGAACCCACACAAATGGACCAGTGCCTACTCTTTGACTCCTACCACCATCTGGAACACAAACTTTGAGTAATCAGGACCCTGCAAGACCGGGCAGAAAACGTTCCCTCTAAGCCAGAAGGGAAAAAGAAGGAGCAATACATAAATATTTGAAAAGAAAAAGTAGTCAGTCTGATCTGGGTCCTGGAAAAAATTCCGAACCAGATGAAGGCCCTAGCATGAGTAAGTGGTCAGAAGAAGAAAAAGGTATACTGGGGACAAACCAAACCAATTCCGCTATACCTGGTGCGTGGGGAAAAATAAAAATGCTTTTTGTGGCATTTTTGTTTGGTGGTGCGCTGTGTGATTTTTCTAATGTGAAATGTGTGCTGTGGCTCCAAAAGGTTGGGAAACACTGGTGTAAGCTGCACAGTGCAGCGAGGAATACTCAGACCTCTACATTGGAGAGACCAAACAGCCACTTCATAAATGCATGGCACAGCATAGAAGAGCCACCTCCATGGGACAAGACTCAGCTGTACATCTGCAGCTAAAGGACAAAGGTCACTCTTTCGAGGATGCCAATGTCCTCAGTTTGGATAGAGAAGAAAGATGGTTTGAAAGAGGAGCAAAAGAAGCCATCTATGTCCACTGTAAACGACCATCTTTGAAGAGGATCGCCAGAGGGGGTGGCTTACGACACCAATTGCCTGCCATCTATAATCCAATTTTGAAATTCCTTCCCAGACACTTTAACGCCCACTCACTTCTTGGGTCATTTGTTCTCAGTAAGTCACGTAACGGGGTGGGGCAAGGTCTCACAGTGGGTTCAGCCAAAACCTTGACTGATTGTGACCCACACCCATTTTCACACCTTGGCTTGTGTGATTAGGTAGAGGATCAATAGGGGGTCCATGACCCTCTTGGGGACACTCCCATAGGGTTTAAAATCTGGGGATCTCCCGCAATTGCTCTTAGAGTTGAAGAAGTTTCTCAGATGAGAGGTGAAACATCTTCAAGAAAGTTAAAGAAGTTCAGATGCTTTTTTCTTTCCAAGCTCCTTAAAACAAACCTCAGATAATTATGACGTTATTGAGGTTATAATTAGCATTCTAACCTCAGTAATTTAGTTATTTTGTCACTATTTATAACTATGTAGTTAAGAAACTGAGGGCAACAATAATTAAAAGTCACTGAGACACAATGACTGTCTACAGTCGACAGGTTCTCAATAAATGATGTTACTTTGTCGAGTCTTTGTGCCTGTTTGCGCTTTCATATAAAAGTGATCTTCATTCATTATTTTTAGTTGACATTTAAGAGTCATATATTGTTCCCATATCACTATTAAAATGCCAAGCAAACTGCTATTTTGACACTAAATTTAGCTTTAATTTAACTGTCAATGGACTTATTTAATGTTTTCTTTTATGGTTACATCACAAGCTTTAAAAAATCGATCTGTAAAGGATCAGAGGACTATCAAAGTCTAGTTATATCACAAGTGCACAATTTTATATTTTCACAGGTGAACCTTTAGTAACTAATGAGAATGTTCAGGTAAACACTCTTTGCATTTTTGTAATTAAAATGTTCCTTTAACTGTACACTGTATATCATAGTAACTCAGCTCCATTTTATATTAGTCTTCTTATTATTATTTGGAAACTTATTGAGCAGTTTCTTTCAGCAGACCAGTTATGTTTGTTTCCTAGATATAAAAGGAAACATATACAGATGTTTTATACAGACAGTACATTTATATTCCATTTGATACACAAATTTAAAATAAAATCAGCTCCATATTTGTTGGTGTTATTTTGTATCTGGAAAGAACATGTCAGTGATATAGAGAGAACATTAATCAGTTTAAATCTGATTATTGTAAAATGTCTGCATTGCCATATCTATAACATACTATGTTGTGGGCAAATAGTTTCTTCTTATGTGACCTAACGCATGAATCACAAACTTACAGCATAGAAGGTAATTAAAGAAGTGTTTTGTAAATGCTTGAAGTCAGATCTGATTCCAATTTGCCAGCAAGAACTAATAAATGTGTCACTTGCACTCTTTGAGATGCGGCTTGGCTTCACTAATGACAGTTGCTACCGATTTAACCTCAGCTAGCGCTATAATTAACTGGTTGATTTTCAGGTGCTCTGTAGCTGCATCAATGCAAAGACTGGGACTATCTTAGTATGTGAGAGTGCAATAAAGCCGTGTCTCTTCAGTCAGCATGAGCACTAAAAGTGCTTGTTATGCACAAATTATAAGCTAGTTGTGTGGTCATTAACGACTCTTAATATGCACGTGTCTTGTTTATGATGCTGACTGCAATTAGCTCTAATTTAAGGGGTTTGATGTATGAGTAATGGTGAGTCATTGGGAACAGCAGTAGGGATAATGATAAAGGTTGCTTAATATGAGGCCATGTTTTGAGTTATGATGCATTTAGGAGTCTGTAACAATGTTATTTAACATTTACAAGTCTAACACTCCTAATAATCCATGAGGATGTCTTAAATTTATATGACTAAAGTATTATAATGGGACTTGAAAACACTCTCACCCAGTGCTTACTCAAAGCTTGTAATGACACAAGCTGAAAACTTGTTGACTTCATGTTAAGAGATTCACGGAAAGCTAAGGGTGAGCAACATACAATGACCCATCCTTTGTTACACTCAGGGAGGTAAATTCAGAATATCCTGGTTTTCTGTTGACAGGATGCTGTACCCTCTCCTCTAAGTGCTGTACACAGAGCGGCGCTGTTCAAGCTCATAAACAGCAGTTCCATTTAGCCAAGCACTGATGCCATGTTGTCCCACTTTCATGGATGGCCTTAATCTCTGCCCTTAGCTGAGGCAGATTAATCTCTACAGTGCTGACATTATCTCCTGTTCAACAGTGTGACACTGGACACAGGAGGAACTCCTCACATCCTCACTCCTCACATCCTCACTCCTCTAAGCTGAAACATCATGTCTAATGCCCCTGGATGTTGATCAGAAGCTAAAGTATAACTGTAACTGTGATTCGTAACTGCTCACATCTGAGATGCATTTCTACGCATTCCAGTAACACCATTTTATAAAAGTGTTAAAATACCACGTCATCAAATATGCATAATAGCTTTCTAATACAAATGGATAAGCTTTTTGCACTACACTATTTATTGTATGTACTGGGCTTATAGATGATTAAAGACTCTAACCTCTAATTTGAACTTAAAAATGTCATTCAATTACTTCTATAAACCACATAGGATGTATTCAGTAAATGGAATGGATGTGCTTTTTTTGTCAGTTTTCTGCTCAGTACCTTGACATGCACACCTGGTATTTAAATCCCAAAGTACATGTCAAGCTGACTACTGAAAGGTACAGTATAGAGTGGTAAATACATACCACCTTCTGTGACTTCTGACGTTGGTAGTTTGGCTAAATAACCATCAGGATCCTGCTGCTGCAGTCTGGCAAATATATTCCATGCATAATCTTATTTATAGAAAATTGATATATCACAAAAGATGATCATAATAATGACGGAAGACAGTGGATGTGTTTTCCATTGGAAAACACGTTTTCTCATATGATGAAGGTTCTTTGTATATCCCATTGTTGCAGAGTCTTCACACTCTCCTATTCAAATGGATAAACAGTGACACAGCATTGTGTTCAGGCTTTGAACTGTGCTCATTTGAAGAAGGGAGGAAATGGCAGGAATTTGTGAAAGGTGCTTACTCCAGCACTCTTTGGCGCTTCTAGCATTACATTACATTTGATCATTTCAATAAAAGTTTCCTTTTTCATTCCAAAATGGTCTCTGTAAACTGTAATTATTACCAAAGATGTAATTTATAAAGAACGTAAAACACTAAATAATAATACAGCATCAAGTCTATGATCCATTCTAAGAAACAAAGACAACTATCTTTTTCTGTCAAGTGAGACTATGAGCTGTTTTTGTGGCTCAAAATTCACTAAAGTGGGTAATCATCATTACACCAAGGAGCAAACTTTGCTGAGAGTGGATAAATTGTAATTAGTTAGAGAACCCTGGATTGTTACGACAGTGGTGGGTTGTTTTGGAATCAAAATGGTCAAATAAACATGTAATTTAAGTTTCAACTTCAGAAACGCTTGCCAAATGTTTAAGGGTGCTTATTTAATGGCATAGCACTTTTCTTTTCTTTTTGACCACTCAAAGCAGTTTGGATTACAAACTACATTTAACCAGGTTTTTTTTTTTTGAGACCTGCAATGTAAACGTACCAGTCTTTAAAGGACTTTGGGTCACCTTCTGTTGTTTAAATGTGCTCAGGTTATAAACAAAATGGACGTGACAGTCAACACAAAAAGATTCAGACATTTTTCATAGTGCATGTTTGAGGTATATTTTTTTTCATTTACAACACATGCAACACAACTCAGTGGGCTATATATTAAACTTCGAGGATAGAAACAAAGTATCAATCCTATCGTGCTAGTATCACTCCAACACCAACAATACCAGCATTGGTATCGATGCTAAAGATATTTGGCTACATCCCCATACCTCTAGCGCTAACCACTGCACCAAAATGCTGGCAATAATTGCGTTTGATGTGGAAAGTAGTAATAATAATATTATTAAGAATATAATAATAATAATAATAGTAATAATAGTAATAGTAATAATTGGCAAGATATTTTCTTCCATTCAAAATATTATTTTCAGAATAAAAGTAATTTTTTAACTGCCTTGTTGTACAATAAATTAAACGTTGTATTATATAAGTGGTGTTATGTATATTATAAGTTTTACTAAAGACAGTTATGTTTAAAAATGTAATTGCAGTACACTTAGATCAATGGTCTAATTTAAAATACCCATAACTAGTTTGTTATTTATTTAAACTCAACTTATATCTTTTGTTTTCAGAAACCTGGTAATAAAGATTTTCTGCTTTTCCCTGCTTTAAATCATTGTGAGTACCTTGGAACAGAAGCATTTGCCAATTACTGTCAAATTACTGCCATGCCTGTCATGTCTTTTTGAGTAGTATTCATCGGTATGTTTATTTTACTCAGTCAGTTTTCATGAATTTCACAATTTTTCAAAAGAAATGATTGATATACAAATATGTTACATTAAACTGACCACCAGTGATATACATTTAAACCTTTTCCACCTGGAGTAATGCTTTAAGTCTGAAAACCAGTGTGTCTGAATCTAGTAAACTGACACTGAGAATCAATTCAACAGCCACGACTGCCTCAAGTTAATGAACACAAAATGATTAGAGAGGTAGACACTTTATTTCTTTGACTATGGCGTTCATCAAGTCTGCAGCATTCCCTCTCCAACTGATTTGAAGAAAACATTCTTAGATATTGCTAAAGGAGTGGCCTTTTCTGCGTCAGTTTTGCAGATGTGTGGTCTAAGTAAACCCCCCCCCCCCAAAAAAAAACAGTCAGTGGATGGACTGTCATAGAATTCACTTTTTATGATCTTTTGACTTTTTGTCTGCCACTTATCTAAGTTTAGAACTATAATTTGCCTAGTAGTTAATGACCAAGTACCAGAAAAAGTTGTGAAATTTCCATCAGCTATATTTGTGATTCATGACTTAAATCCACATTACCTGAAAAACTGCACCTTTAGTTTGTATTTAAGTTTTTAATATTTGAGTTTTAACACCTTTGTTAATAATGTGTTGATTTTATATGTTGTTTTTATAATGTGTCCTTTTTCATATCAGCTGTGGAAATATTTTCATTTCAGAGGTGTTTAGATTTAAAAGTGCTTTGACTGCCAGTGTGTTCAAACTGAGACAGATGTGTCTAACTTTTCTGGTTTGCAGGTTTGCTGGCTGTTTTTAGCTGTAAGCAACCTTTACAAGGTTACATTGTGTATGAGTACAAATCTCTTGCAGTGATTTTGACAAAAAGTATTAATTGTTGCATTTGAATGTAGGTTTGAAATGCAAAAATATTACTGCATGTTTATTATATAGTGTGTCATCATCCTGTGATTTGTATTATAATATCATAAACCTTTTAATGTGTTCTATAAAATACACCTGTGTTGAGTCAAAAACACTTTTGTTTAATGGAACAACTTAATTTTTTCTATTATGTCAGACACTACAAATATAACAATGGTTTAATTTTTTTTAAACGTGTCTGTTAGTACAAGCTGAAAATCTAAATAATATTTTATCAACACAATAAAAATTGTGTTGTAAAAACTTTATTTGCCCTGGGTCAGATTAGCAGCTTTTCCAGAGTGTAGCCTGCCTCTTGCCCTATGGTAGCTGGGATAGGCAGCCTCCCATGAGCCTGATGTGGATAAGTAGAAAACAATGGATGAATAAAATAATTTGATTTGTCTGAAAAATGCTGAATTTCAACATTAGCGAAGGATTGGGAAGCATTTGTTTTCAAAGGTGATGCAAATATTCCAATAACAGGGTGTCATATTCATTGAAAAGATATAAAATCAGACACTGAAAGTATAGTGAGCCAGGCTTAACAATTTGTATGTGGATGAACATTTTTCTGTGAATAGATGACCATTTCTTGACCATTTTGCACTTGCATCACTGTTACTCAATCAGGATTTTGTAAGTAACAGGATCATTTGCTCTAAAAAGCCTATTTTCATGACACAGAATGGTCTGCAGCATTTGAATTGACTACAATTGCTTTCACAGCTTCCCACGCTGTAGCATTTGCATCATTTTTAGATGAGGCACAAGCAAAGTATTTTTTTTTTCACTGCTCTGTTCATGATTATACATGCAGTGCCTAAAAAGCTTAAAAATTGAATGTGATCCTCAAGATGTTCCAAACGTTTTTGCATCTATATAAATTCAACTTTCTTAGTGAACAGCGTAAAGGTCACAATATAGAATTCAAAGATGATGGATATAAGTGTGTGTGACTGTAGAAGGGTACCATTATATCAATTGTTATTTAATAAGTTCTGAAGGAACACGATACAGCTTAGAGTAAAACATATTTTTGGCAACTTTGATTAACGCAAATAAAATAAGACACTTTTTAAACTGCTGCCTGATTCTGCTTATACCGCCTACATAATCTCTTTGGTGGTGGACCTTTTGGTGCCCAGATCAGGTATTTACATTTCCACACATTATATTCATTTCAAGAAATGTAAGTAGACAGGAGGGGGAAAAAAGAAATTCCTCAATTAAAACAGTGAGGCAAAAGTGCTAACCACTGTAGGTCATTCCACCTTAAGCACAACTGATATTTACTAATATACCATGGCATGGAGGTGATTCTCATTATGGCACTGCAGAAGTGTTACTGAAGCCTAGGTTGCTTTGATAGCTGTCTGTCCTCTTTGTACTTGTTGGTACTAGTTTTGCCACTGTCGGCGGGTGCCAAGCCCTCCTGAAAAACAGACTCGGCATCTCCACAACATTTATCAGCAGATGGAAGCATGAAGTGCTCCAGTCTCTTGGTAATTTAGATGGCTGTGTTGATTTTGGACTTGATAAAACAAGTGGACCAGTCACCACTAACACCAACCAACAGTATTTAGAAGGCATGGGTCAGTTTATCTCCAACCTGTGTTAAAGACAACAGTAAAGAACCAATTTTTGGACCCAGAACAGAGGTCTGCACTCTTTAATATTTTGAAAATCATCTTCTGTTGAGTTTGCTGTTCCTCCATTTAAAGATTCTTCATATAAATGTAACCTGTTCTCTTCATAATGATGTTAGTTAACATAAATGTCAAGGAAATCTTGCTTATTGTTTTTCTTGATTTGAAGGGAAACACCATATGACATCCCGTTATTTTTGTAATGAATAAGTTGGTGCAAAAGCAATTTGGATATGGCAAACTGTCATCTTCTCTTTAAGTGCAGAAATAAAACACAAGCTTATAGTTTTTCTACAGTAAACTTATTTTCTCCCCACTAAACTCCTACTTTGAGGATTAGAATTTACACAAACAGCCTTCATCCAATAACTCTAGATGGGGAAAGATCCCCCCCACCCACAGTCTCATTACTTGGTAATGCCTTTAGTCATATTTGATTGCTTGCCTCCATCTCAGATCCTCATTGCAGATGGGCCTCTTTGTCTTACCCTGCGCTAGGCACTAAGTGATGGCATTGCAGACCACAGTTCAGAATATTTCTTATTTTAAAAAACATATGTAGATACGAAAATGTGTTTTCACTGTTCCAGATAAATAAATAAATTTTAAAGTAAGTGAGATGATATTAGGCCATACATAATTAGCATAAACCTAATTTCCATGTTAAATGGGTACATACTGTGCTCATGCTGCGGCAAAATACATGCTAATTTGATCAAAACATAAATGAAACATAAATGAACCACATTAATGCAATCATTGTAGCTTAATAGCACAAAATCAAATTGAATTGCTCATAGTTGACACAGGTGGAAGATCCCTATGCATTTGGAAAAAACAAACAAACCTGACAACAATAGCAAAAGCAATGTTTGTAGTCACTTTGGAATCTAACAAAATAACTAATTGGATTAGGTTTTAGATCTGTCTTTGCCTGACAGTTCTCTCATCTGTATGCTGCATGGTTATAATTCTCTCTGTAATTCTGCCTTTGCCTATCTTTGACGTTGTATGTTAAAATACATGCAACAGTAAATACAGGCTGATCATATTACACTACTATCAATTAAGTGCCCAATGTCAGAAACATTAACAGTTTCATTTTATTATAGAAACAACTGTAGCAACATTATCGTGCAGTGGTTCGCACTGTCACTTCACAGCAAAAAGGCTCCTGTTTCAAACTCTGACTGGGGCCAACTTAGGAGATGTCTACATTGACCTGGCCTACAGTAAATTCAATTATCTCACATGCAGCTATGTACCATTCATAATAGTACTATTCAAAATTTAATATGAAATCTGGTAAGAGAAGAGAACAGCCCCTGAGCAGGTGAGACTTTTATTTATCAGCCGAGTTCCTTTGAGCAGATTCAAGCCTGCTGGTTCTTCTTTTCTGTCTTTTTTTTTAAACTTAATTTGAGTTCTTTATTTTCAGTTAGAGGAGCAGTAGTTTGTTTGGAAAACCTGAAAAATAATGAATAATAAATCTTGAACCTAATTAGAATTTTGACAATTTTGCAGCCAGTCATTTTCTCTTTAAACACCGCAACACCGTTAGGGGAGCATATGTTTTTGATGAGGCATGTTAAAAAAAAATTCCCTGTAGTTTACTTCTGTTTTATTCTATGTTACTCTCTGCCTCCTGAGTTTGAGACATTTTAATTTAAAGAGCACTGACCACAGATGGGAAGTGGAAACATCACTTCCTAAGGAAGATGGATAGCTCCTTCCTCAGGAACTAATTAGCCAGTGTCTTCCAGGGCTCATGTTCAAATGCCAAGTCCTGAAGTTCCATAACTGAAGGGGACAGCCAAATAAGGATCCACAGAACAGACAGATAAACAGATGATACTAATTGTCTATTATGAAAGCTCTGTAGAGATCATCTGACTGGTCTATTTTGAGGCCATTAGTGCAAATCAACTTAATTTGGATTTTTTTTTTTTTAACCAAAAAGTCTGAAGCATTGGTTCAATTTTGCACTGCTAATACACTTTATGATGTGGTAGTGAAGTTATAGGAATTCACAGTGTGTAACAGACTTTAGGTAAGCTTTTAAGAGAAAATTTCATGATGTAATCCAGTGAAATTTTTAATGATCAAATTCAGGTCAGAGTGAAAGGATGTTCACATCACCTATACTTTCACCCTTCATTTTGTTTTTTCATATAAATGTCTAAAATTTTACATTTACCCTCCACTTTGCCTTCCTTCATCATGCAGTGTGAGTATGCCTGATGATCCATGCACTGTAAGTGGATTTGCTGCTTTGCAGAATAGTGAGGTAGGCTGCAGCAATAAATGATAGTGTTTTCTGACACACTCCATTTTGATTTCACTCTCGCGAATTTGAATAGCACGCTGTGAGATACAATGGCTAATTGGCTGATCCATCTCAACATTAAAGGCAGTTTAAAGCACACTTAGTGTCTTTTCAATGGCATTCAATGTTTCATTACAAGAATTCAATTCAAGGTAGAAAAAGTAATGGAAATGCAGAGAAATGAATAGTCATCAAGTACTGAAAATCATTCATATGCACTCTTTGACAACTGTCAGTGCAACAATAAGCATAATTTGTGTCTAAATTATCCACTTCTTATTGTGGAAAGCGTGTAATGATGCTCTTGTGTAAAATCCACATTTTTTTGCACAAATAGCTTGAAGTAAGCAGTTAGTGATCAAAGAGTAAATGTATACAAGTATACACACGCATACATCCACACACGCCAACACATGCATACACCCACACATATGTATGTAGTACATTTGTATGAATAAAGCATGGCAATTGAGGGAGTTAATATTTTACTGGTGCGTAACACATTACTTTAGTAGTGGTCATAGGAAGACTTTCATCAGCATCGACTCCATAGACAGACAGAATCTATGTTTAAGGAGGGAGATGAAACCTAACCTTGAGTAGTTACCAGGTGCCTCTTTGCTTCCTTTGCACTCCTCTAGTCTGCAGCTCTCATTCATTTTGCCCTGAGGCCGTGTTAATACTGAAGGTGTATAGAGCCCCAGAGACAGTCACAGTACTTTTTCATTCATTTGTGGTCTGTGTACAGATTTTTATCCCCGAAGCTCTGACTTACAGAACAGACATCTAAAACTTGGCTGCTGAATATTCATGAGGTTAAAATAAAAAGAGGATGGAATGAATCTTTGTTGATATTTCTTAATGTTAAAATGTCCAGCAGAAGACTGTGTTTGCAAGCATGGCAGAGAGAGTCTTTAAAAGTTCATTATAAGAGTGTCAGTATGGTAGATGATGATGATGACCATGGACTAAGAGGTGATCGCAATTTCTTTCTCGCAGATAAACAGAAATAGCTATTATGTAGCAGCAGTTTTTGGGTCTTGGTAACATATGATGTTTGTGTGTGTGTTCTTCTGCAAAAGTTTATATGGTATGACAGCATGAATGGATGCCTGTATTTGCAAACGTGCACACAAGCTTATGTGTGCACAACTATGTGGGTGTGAGATGGATTAGTTTGAGTGAATACTGCTGTGCACGGTGTAGCTAAACCCTTAAATTGGATTAATTCAAGGTGGGCTCTTAAAATAAAAGACGGCATTACCTTAGGTTGGTGTTTCCACCCAACTTTGCTGCCTTCAACAAGCCCCTTTGTTAAAAGTGATCTATTTATATATTAAACAGTATGTATTTTCTTTTTACATACTAACCTTACTGTATGGTACACAATAGCCAAAGTACAGTGGGGCAAATAATTATTTGGTCCCCTGCTGAATTTGTAAGTTTGCCCACTTACAAAGAAATTCTCAGTCTATAATTTTTGATAGTTTCATTTTAATGGAGAGAAATAGAATATCAACCAAAAATCCCCCCCAAAAACCCAAATTACATAAAAATGATAAATTGATTTGCATGTCATTACGTAAAATACGTATTTGATCCCCAAACAAAACAGTAATTGGTACTTGGTGAAGTACCAAGTACCTTGATGGCAAGCATTCTTTTTAAACTTGTAGCTTTTCCCCATGGTTTTGTTTGATTTCACATAGAGACAAATCCAAGTGAACCAAAACGTGTCACTGTAAACCACATGAGAATGTTCAGTCTGCTCATTGGCCAGATGTGTCTGGGGGAATCGTAGGGAAACCACCTCCTCGAAAGGATCTCATTGTGATTGTTTTGGTCCGCACCAGAATGCGTTTACGGTGTTGACACCTGCACAAACGAACCGCAACCAGAGGGGAAAACGAATGAGAGTTCGGTTTAAAAGGGATTAAACACCGCAGCTCTGAAAACACCTTTATTGTGCTTCTTAGTAAGCCATTCCTTTGTTGCCTTGGTAGTATGTTTTGGGTCATTGTCATGCTGGAAGACCTATCCACGACCCATCTTCAGTCTTCTGGCTGAGAAAAAGCGGTTCCTGTCCAAGATTTTACGGTACATGGCTCCGTCCATTGTCCCCTCAATGCGGTGAAGTTGTTCTGTACTCTCAGCAGAAAAACAGCATTTGTTTCCACCTCTGTGTTTGACTGTGGAGATGGTGTAGACGTGTGGTGGTGAAATGGTTTCATCTGACCATAGCACTGTCTCTCAGGCCTTCTCTAAATTATTTAGATGTTTGATTGGCTAACTTAAACCTGTACATGTGCCATCTTGAGCAGAGAGACCTTACAGGCACTGCAAGATTTCAGTCCATTAGGCCATAGTGTGGTACTAATATTGTTCTTGGTGTATGTGGTCCCACTTGCCTTCAGCTCATTGATAATAATGATCATTTATATTTCTTCCATTTCCTTATAATCACACTAACAGCTGTCATCCTCACACCAAGCTTCTTTCTGATGGTCTTGTTGCCCATTCCAGTCTTGTGCAGCTCTACAGTTTTTTCCATGGTGTCGTTTGACAGCTCTTTGTGGTGAAGAGGTTGGAATGGAAGAAACTGATTCTATGTACAGGTGTTCTTTATACACATAACAAGTTGAGCTCAGGAGTATCTGTAATCTGCCACATGGTTGCACAGCCAATCTGTGGGAGACAGAATTCAGGCAGAGTTATAAGGGATCAAATAGTTATTTAACTCAGTGACATGCAAATCAATGTATAATTTTTATGTAATGTGTTTTTTCTTGATTTGTTTGGTTGTTTCTCTCCATTAAAATGAAATTACCACAAAAATTAGCAGTACGGGATCAAATAATTATTTTCCCCCACTGTATCTGTGTTTATGGTCTGATACTGCACAATACTGTATTAACAAAAATCTCTATAAATAGCAGGCTAATTTAGTGAAAGTAAACTACAGTAAGTATTTAGTAGCATTTATTGCTTAGACAGCGCAAGGCAATAAACACTCTCAGTTTGATGTTTAAACACTGTCACACTGAATATAAATTCACACATACCTTAGAAATGACCTTCAGGGCCTGTTTTAAAATATTTATTGCCAGACAGAGGGGTCGGCTAGAGGCAGAGGTTTTAACAGCCCCACTTACCATGAATAAACTCTACCCCTTCAGAATGACTAATGCTATTATAATATTTGTGTCTCTGCTGCTCTCTTACTTGACCAGCTCCTTTAAACCTAGGGATACCCTCAAAACTGATGAAATGACTGTGAGAACTGAAACCCAAGCCAAAGCTCAACCAATACTCAGATGATGTAAACCAGCTGCAGTGAAGTGTGAGTGCTCCCATTTACATCACTATTAATCCCCACGGCATGTTGTCAGCATGAATACAGATATCGGTATGGCCTGTGGACATGGATGTAGTTTTTTTTTTTTTTTCACTTGATTGAATGTTACTCATCTGTGATGTTCACAGTGGAATCCTTTCTCACAATATGGCGAAGTTAGCTTTCATATAAGAGCGTTCAAGGGAATCAGAATGTTATTTTTGTCATTAGCTCTGTTATTCTTTCCCTTTCGTGAAGAAATATGGACAGCATATGGATAAACACGGACATTTTTGGTGGGAAGCTGCGAATTATATTTAATCAGAGTCAGTCTCTGCATGATTCCACTACAGGGAGTAATACTGGTATTACATCTGCAGTATAGTGTAGCTTTTGATTATAGTGACAATGCATTTTCTTTCCACAAAAATGTGCATATCACCGAACTGTCTGATTAAGTATGACAGACTAACTTCTGGTGATGTGAGCTTGATGTATGCAATAAGTCATTTCCCCATGTAATTTATTGGCAGCTGATTGTGTAGAGGTTAAGCGATTAATTTCATCTACTGAAGTCTGACTTCATCTCTGGTGAGTGACTTGGCTGCACAAGGGAATGTAGATGGGGATGATACATACAGTGTCACTGCTCACAGAGCAATCTGAGTCAACATCAGCAACCTAATCTTAACGTGAGAGGAGCTGTGAAAGATGAGTGTCTTGGTCTCTTGCTGCACTATATGAAACGGATAGCAAACTCTTAAATGTCTAAGAAGTATTAACAGGAATAAATGTAACTATTATAACTGCGAATGTAAGGCGAAACCTACAACTTAGATTTGATTCTTGCAAAGTATATAGCTTGTAAGATGAGTGAGGTAACGAATATCAACACCACCTTTTCTGAAGCAGTTCTTCACTGAGGGAATGCTGGTTGTGGACTAGAGTGCCTCATGTTGGTGTGCTGTGTTCCTTGCATGGACACTTTGACATTCACATAAAGGACACTCTAGGTAAAAAAGCTATTGCTTTGCCTTTGCCAGCAATGGTTATATCGCTGGGATTGAGGATGTGTCCTTCAGCTCTGTTTGTGACTCACTTATACTGTAGACAGAACAAAGAAGTCTCCTCAGGGGATAAGTCTCTTCATAGAGTCTGTGACAGGTGAGGGATGGTTTAAAATCCACTCAATATGTCTAAACAGATAGATATGACAGATGAGCATATGTGTCCTTCCTACTGTTTATGATGTCTAAATATAATGAATGTCAGAAATTGCTTAGGTATTTGACCCTGGCTGCTCTTTAAAACAGTAGTTGAATGTCTAGAAGACGCTGACATGAGTCAAATACACTGAAACCATACAAGAAAGAATTCATGTCTATAATTTTACTAGTACACAGTAAAAGTAGTTGGTGGTCTCCTGCTCATACTGCCTGTGAAGTCATTCTTTTATAATGCATATGTCCTCTGAAACTAAATTCATAATCCTTGATCTGTGTAAACATAACTTTTAGTTTAGGAGATTTTATATATATAAGGTTAATCTACCCTGGAGCCAACTTGTTCCAGCATGTCCCCCCAGTGCAGTGCTGTCAGTTCATAGTTTATAGACCATTGTCAGACACCTACTGACGCGATGCATCTCACAAGCCTTGAAGTTTTAAAGGTAACTGTCATTTCTCCTACAACCACACTAAATACAATGTTCAGCTATTCTTTTGGAGTCTAAAATAGCCCAGACCTTTACATGTGCCTTTATTATTTGAGATTTGCTTCCTCCATAAGTAGGTACAAAAAGTTATTCAAGTTCCAGACTGAATGGAGGGAGGAAAAAAAGCATTACCTACTTTACATTCTTTTAACTGTAAGTGTATTAATAACAACTACTAAATGCAACAGAAGACTTTTTTCCTAACTAGGACTAATATTTACATCATTGCAACTACTACACTTTATAAAGCTCTCCAAGACTGTGAGACAATGGCAAGATAATACAATTAAATATTACATCTAATTATTTTTTCTTTTCTTTTATTCTTTTCTTTTATTCTTCTTTAATATTTCTTTTTAAAATTCTTTTTATTTTATTATATGAAGATGTAAAGTAAATGACTTTACATGACCTTTAACATTACAATAATTTTTCAAGAATGAAATACGTAACTGAATTGTAATTTATTATTGTATTGTAATAAATAGCAATATATACTGGCATATGCGTAGTATGAACACGCTATAAGCTCTAACGCTTTCCCCTGCAAATGATGAAAAGAATGTTTTTTTTGTCAAAGCCCTGGGCTTATGAGCCTGTGTACTTGATGACCACTCAGAAAAGAAAAGAAAAGAAAAGAGAGCAGACATCTCTCTATACGTCTTCAAAGAAAAGGAAAGCTTGAGGTTTTGAAATGAATTCTGGAGAATCGAGAGACATTGCTGCAATGTTTTAAGGGAACTTAACTTCTCCTTTCAGTAGTACTGTAGTTTTCCTTGTGCGTGTGTGTTTAATATGTGTGAAAAAATGAGAAAGAAGCAAAGAGGAACAGAGGCAGAGATGGGGTGGGAGCATAATTACATGCTTTCAGGCATAAGCAAGCAGAGTACTTACAGTATGGCTTTGGTGGAACTGAATTAAAAATTCTCTCTTTATCCTCCATCAGCAACTTGACACACACAAAATGATTTCTTTTAAGATGTGAAGTGACCCAGATGTTGTGGCAGTAAGCAAAATCATTTAGACACTTGGAATGGAAGGCTGTCAGGCTGTACGATAAGTCTAAAATACTGAGATAAAAATATTTGCCTCAATCAACAAATGTGGTTATATTTTCACTCATCTGTTTTGTGACTGCTAGCAAGATAACCCAGAAGTTAATCAGTGGATTTGGATGAAATGTGGTGACAGATGGCCAAATGCCCAAGGTTCAGTTGATCAGATTTTGGTGATTTCTGGGTTTGGGATGACTGCCACAGGGAAATGATCATTTTTAACTCACACGTATTACAACAAGTTAACCCGTTAGTTGACATAGTTTAAATCAAAGAGCTTTTAAAAAGAATTTGATTTATACGCTACAAGTACGTTCATATAGAAAGGCAAATTGATGACAAAATGACGTTGGATAAAACTCAACCTTGCTTGGAACAGATTAAATTATTTTTGATCAAAGTATGCCTACCAACAGGAGAAAACATGCAAGTGCTGTTAGTGATGTCACATGCATAGTAATTACAAAACATAAACATATGGAACATAAAACATAGTATGTGTGCAGAAGCTGGTAGTGGCTTTTTTTGAGGGAATAAGGTTTTAAACTGTGATTCACAGTAGTAAGTAATCAACTGATTAAGGAAAAAACACTTAATAATACATAGTTGTGATCAAACATTTACATACACTCATCATGGGTATGTACGTCATGGTAATTTTGCACTTTTAACTATGTCTTTGAACTGTTCTTTTTCCTGGGTGGAATGATTGTACATCATACATCTTTAATAACTTTACAAAACAAGCATTTGGTGCAAATGTTTGAATCTATTTCAGATTTTCTCTAATCCAAAGAGGAACAAAAGTATACACACAGGCTCAAATGTATACACTGATAAAAATAAATAAATACATAAAGGAACACTTTGAAAATACATCAGATCTCAATGGAAAAACTCATGCTGGATATCTCTACTGATGTGGACATGGTAATGTGTTCGGAATGAAAGGATGTCACATTGTGTGATGGAAATTTTAAACGATTAATGTACAGAGGACTGAATTTAAAGACACCACAAAGATCAAAGTGGAAAAAAATATGTAGGAGGCTAGTCCATTTTGCCCATATGTGTTTTATTTTTTATTTTTTTTAGTTTATTCAAAGAGATTACAATTAAGTAATTTATTTTAAATTAAATTCCCCACAAGACATTTGGATTGTCCATGTGGGCATCTGCAAATTTCCATCCTAAAAAAGAACAGTTAAAAGAAATTATTAAAAGCTTCAATTAACATGATATTTAATGATGATGATGAGCAAACAGGGCTGGACCAGTTCTGGCATACTTTGGATTTGCCTGGTGGGTCGATGTACTTGTGGGCTAATGGGTCAATCAAATTTTTTTCTTTGTCCATGTAATTATACAGGCTATATGTGGCTTTAAGAGCCACCATGCATCGGCCACCTTTACTCCTCCAAACACTGACAGCACATCATTTGTTAATTTTCATTACTGACACTGTATTGCCCAGTTCCGTTAACAGAACCGACTCCTCCCCTACTTTCGGTGTACGCTCGTGCACCTTGTAAAATAGAGTTTAGTGTGGAAGAAGTGGCTGAAAACAAAAATTCCAACAATGTAAATGAAAGGATGGAGCTGAAAAGGTGGTAGAAAAATAAAAAGAAACTAGAAATAGATGGAGCAAAATCAACGTGTTAGCCGTCGGGGTTGCAGCAGTTGCACCATCAACAGTAGTACCAGCCACAACTAGCAACTGTTGCTAGCACTAGGTTTGCAGTGCAGTGCAGGAGGAGGGACAGAAGTCCCAACAAACAGAGTAAGGAAGAGACGAAGGATTTCAATTCGGCTCAGTGATGTCAGAATCAGAGAAACTTTGTTGATCCCAGAGGGAAACTGAGTTGTTATAGCAGCGTATGCTATATACATATCACAGAAAACAAAGCAATTGTATAAAATAAAGTATAGAAATAGAGATATAAATATTAACATAAATATATACATAAATATAAAAGCACACAAGTATTAACACTGATTCTGGGATACTACAGATGTTATATCGTGTCATCACATAGTTGATTAGTATTTGGCCGTATAAACGTGAACTTTAAACTTTATTTCAGTTATGTCTCAATAATGGCTTTAATGCAAAACCTCTGGCAAATAGGCTAGAGGAATGTTTTCCAGTTTAAACATTTACACTGTGGGAAAAATGGATAAACCAAAGTTTAGTTAAGCCATTTTGAGGGCATCTCTGCATATAGATTTAATATGCAGATTTAATAATCTGCAAGTACAGCACAAAACAACACAAAACAAAAAAATCCCATCTAACTAAACAGATGGGCCTCATAAGAAGTACATGTTATATTTTGCATATTCATAAACGCAAAAATAAATGATTAAAAGAAAAAAAATTTTATTTATTAATTATTTCTCTGATTTATTAAGGAATCGGTCATCTGATTCACTTCAAACTTAAAGGGTGCACTCCTATAAAGGTTAAAGTAATTTGGATGAGTTGTGGTCTAGTTTTTGGGACCTTATATAGTCACAGACCTGTGTGACACCATGCCTTTGATAGAGGGTACGGCACTAGTAAAACTGAAAATCCATATAACCGTTAGCCCAAAGGAAAGTCAAAGCAGTCATTCCCTGAGATCCTAAAAAGGAAGAAAAAATACACGTGAAATTCTGTGTACACTTCTTTTGTAGAACCTTGCTTAGGAAGCAGGTGAGTAACAATAGTATTACAGTACATCAATATTTTCAGGGAATTAGCAGTACTTCTGATTAGACTGGTAGCAAGACTATTTGTGGTACCTAACTTGCTAGTAAATAGCAAAGGCTACTAAACGAGCATAATTACACCTTTTATTTTAAATGGTAAATGAACTGATTCTTATATTTCTACTCTCCTGGAGTATTCAAAGCACTCTACACAACACGCTGCTTTCACCCATTCACACAAGCACTGTTTTCTATGCTTTTTAGTGCTTTCTAACTAACATTCATACGCATTCATAATCTGATGGATGCATCGGAGAGTAAGTGGGGGTTAGTATCTTGCCCAAGGATATTTGGCATGCAGACTCGGGGAGCCAGGGATCGAACCATCAACCTTCCAATCAGCAGATGACTTGCTCTAACTCTTGAGCTACAGCCACCCCACAGTGACAGTAATTTTACTGTCCTATGTCATTACATTATAATAATTCATTATCTGAGTCGCATAAAACGAGCGGTACCATGTATAACCGTGTGTAACTGAGTAGTTAGAGGACTAGCTTCAGTCTAGACCACCAATGGTTTTGATTTGCGTGAGACATTTTTGATTTTGAATTTAAGATGTGGGGAGGAATTTGAGGGTCTTAAACCCCATCACACAACTGACTTTGTAGAAGCAAAATTCCAGTGTTTTATGCTATAATTTCCCAGTCAAGTAGTTTTATTTGGCTTTCAAACTTTTTTTTTCTTCTCGTAATTCATTTTCAGAAAGCGTGGCCTTAAAAATCAAGTACACACTCTTAAATGATTTGTTTCTGTTCTTCATCAGTCTAATACTAAAAGATTGGTGGTGAAAATCGATATTTTATTAAATATTTTTAAATTTTAACTTTAAATATTTATTTTAAAAAAAAATTGACATATTGTACTTTTTCCCCATACTTCTGTTTCCTTTTATAATCATTTCGGCTACAGAAAGGACAGTCCCACCTGTTCTTTACTCAAAACATTTAAACTCCTGCTCAGGGCACACTTACGTTGAAAAGGTACATTTGTAATTTTGCATATATATGTGGATGTATGCGCCATAATAACCAGGCAATGCTCAAATGTAGTCTTGGTTGGAGAGGGTTTTTGTGCTGTCCACTCTTATATTAGAAGTTGAAATTTCAAATCAAGAGCTACAAATCATATTTTGCAGTTTCTTTTAAATGCCTCCACATAGCAGGTGGTGCTAACAAGCACCAGGTGCTGAAGCCAAGCAAAAGGAAACCAATCAGAAAAAAGGGGCTTTTGGGGAAGACAGTGTTAAGGAAACAGGATATAAGACAGCTCATTTCATACAGAGAATAAACAGAAGGACCAGTAAAAGCTAAATAAGAACTTTATTTACACTGTGAATCATGCAAATCTACTCTGTTAGAGTCCAGGGATAAAAATTTTGAGCTCAAAATGATCATAACAGGCCCACTTTAAATAATTAAATTGAGATACTATAGCATAATCTTTTTTTTTTTTTTTGTGCTATATCTGAAAAACCTATGATAAGTGTCCTTTCTCCCCAGTCTTCTTTTAAGTGTGTACTCTGATTTGTGTTTGTGTGTGGCATTACTGTATTAATAGCCACAAGTAAAGCCACTGCAGGATATCACTCTTTTCAGTGAGTCATGTGAGGCCAATTGCTTCAGGAAATACTTGTAGCTGACAAAGATGTTTTATTTCTGCCTTTCTACGTGTGCTGCAAATAAAGTGAAATTGTGCAGCTAAAGCACGTCTACAGCTGGTTCTAACCTGGTCAACCCCGCAAGCCTGGTCTTGTCCCATTTTAAGAAGTCACCCCTAATCTCTGTTGATGGTTCAGGCACACTGCAGTGTGTTCCCCACTGGCAGACTTCTGAGTTGTCCCCCATGCATAATATCCATGCAATTCTGCTTCTGACAGATATGTGTTGTAATCTCTTTGAAAATGAGCATTTGCAACATGTAAGAGCCTCAAAGCTGCGGGCCTGAGGAGTGTGAGGGAGAAAATGACATAGAGAAACTGCGGTGTAATAAAATCCCTGCCTTGAGTCTGGCCTTTTATCTATGCTTGGTAAAGAGTTAGTAGCAATTTCTTTGAAAACAGTTAGCCTAGTGACTTTTTTTTAATAGATTTATTTTATTCAGGATAATGAATGTTGTGTTGGCATGCCATTAATGTGTGTGTTGGTAGTATAACAGTTTATTTTCTTTGACTATGCAGTTAATGTATAAATGTATTTTAGCGATAACATGTTTTTTATGTTTCCAAAAGACTTAACCCTGCATTTAGAAGACATTAAATTAATACCAT
The DNA here is from genome assembly GCA_015106755.1 of Etia nguti. Classification (NCBI taxonomy): domain Eukaryota; kingdom Metazoa; phylum Chordata; class Actinopteri; order Cichliformes; family Cichlidae; genus Etia; species Etia nguti. The sequence goes on along the minus strand of VUQG01041880.1, from coordinate 74,703 downwards.
GTGAAATAATGTAAATTTGCTTTCTCAGTATTGAATTTCTTCCCATGTTTTCACTAGGCCGTGAAGCACAGTAATCAAAAAGAGTGACTTCTGGTTTTGGTAATGGTCAGAAAAGCAATATTGATGATGATACTCTGCCTTCCCTACTACTTTGCAGTGCTCAGACTGTCACATTTTGCTAATGGAAGTCTAAAAGCTTCCTCGGATGTGATTGTCTTATTAAAAATTCTTCACATGAGACTCTAAACATGAACACCATTTGGACTGAGTAATGGAGATAATTAAAATCAATCTTGGTGTACATAAGTAATTAAACTGGTCAAAATTGCAAGATGGTTAATAGCTGACTGGTCATTTACTTTGACGACAAGTTTACATTCAGGTCAAGGTTTCAGAAGATGAAAGGCAATTCCATTACTACACATTTGGATAGTAATTTAGCCTAATTAATGATTTAAGAAATACATACAGACTATTGAAAGAGATGGCATCATTAAGCTGTGCTATCTGATGTTCCTCTAGGCTCTGTCCTCCCTCCAAAAACCTAATGACTTAGACACCCTTTGAGAGAGTTTATCATAGATGAGCAAGTCTGTGGCCTTGAAATTAAGCTGTCAGGGCCTTTGCACACAAAACTCAAAATCAGCCACTGGACATCGCTAGATTGTGAGTGCGCTTTACTCTTGTCTGTTTTGTTGGTATAACCAATAATATCATCTGTGACTTGATTGCAGAGCCAGTCAGGAAGTTGGAGCAGGCAGTCAGAGAAAGCATGCATATAAAACTTCAAGTAACTTTAAAGGTATAATATACTGTATTTGGCAGTTTAAAAAAAAGATACAGTCAGACCAAAATTGTCTTTCCTTTCCTTGTCACAAGTGTCTTTCCTTGCTTGTGAGGGTATTCTCTGCTTCCTTTTGGCAGCTTAATGCTTAAAAGCTAGGCAGTCTTTTCTACTATCAGTTCTCAGATGAATTCCCACATGACTGCACCACTACTGTTTGCAGGTGTCTGACAGAAAACAAACACAAAGGTCGCATCACTGGTTTGTGAAACCAGCTTGCACAATTGATTCGTGTCATCTTGTTAGACGGTCCTAGTGACAGACCCGTTTAAACCTTTTGTGAGGTTTCATACAACCAACTTAATGCTATATGAAAAGGTGGAAGCAAATGAGGCAGGCTTGTTTTTAGCTCTTAGATATGTATCGAGCAACATACCTTGAAAACAATGCGATAGTTTCTACTCATGAGAAGGCAATGCCATAATTATGGTGTCACCTTAGTTTCTGTCTGATGCTGTTTTCTGTTTCTGTGTTCCCTCTGTCTGTGTCTAGTTGTTTTTTCTGTGTTAGTTGTTGTTTTTCCCTGTGTTACTTAATTCTTGTGTTATTTAAATGGTCAGTTCCCCATTTTCTTTTCTTTTCATTACTTGTACTTTTATTTGTATGTTATTCTTTTCCCCACTCAAGTTGTTTTCGGGTTAAGTTAGCCAATGTGTTACTATGCTTTTCCCTGGCATGCATATATATATATATACTTCTCAAAAAAGAAAAAAAAAGGGAACATTTAAATCAAGCATCAGATCTTGATGAATTAAACATTCAAGCTGAAAATAACTGGCTTGATAACAAAAATAACAACAACTGCCACCAATAACCAAAATCATTCAATTTTTTCAATTCAATTTTATTTAAACAGCTCCAAATCACAACAACAGTCGGCTCAAGGCGCTTTATATTGTAAGGTAGACCCTACAATAATACATACAGAGAAAAACCCAACAATCATATGACCCCCTATGAGCAAGCACTTGGGCGACAGTGGGAAGGAAAAACTCCCTTTTAACAGGAGGAAACCTCTGGCAGAACCAGGCTCAGGGAGGGGCGGGGCCATCTGCTGCGACCGGTTGGGGAGGGAGAAGGAAGACAGGATAAAAAAACATGCTGTGGAAGAGAGCCAGAGATTAATAACAAATATGATTCAATGCAGAGAGGTCTATTAACACATAGCGAGTGAGAAGTCACAACAGTTCACTGAAGATTTGCTGTATCTACTTGAATATTTGTTGCACCTTTTACTTGAGCTATACATCAAACGCTTCTGTCATATGTTTTGTGTCACAGAAACAGGGAATGTTAGTTTTTAAAGTCTCCCTTTTTATGCTCGGCGTTGCCTTTTTAAATAACATTATGACTGCAAAATCATCAATCCTTTCAGGGCTGGATTCAAAATCACACCAAAATTCAAATTACAAATTGTTCAAGTTTATTTTTCTCTTTTGAGCAGTATATTTTGAGGGCATTTAGAGGTGGTATGGGTGTTTTGGCAACAAAAAGGCGAAGAGGGTGCAGGCATGTCCTGAACTTGAAAGTACAGCTAAACTATTGCAATGTCCAATAGGTTATCTGAAACGCTAACTGAATTTTTAGACAGCCAGGCTGTAAGTGCAGCTATGCTATGCTATGCTATTCTTCATTGGCCTATTTTATTGGGAGAACAAATTGGACAAATATACCTGAATAAAGATAAGGCATTTATTTTTTTCCCTGACAATTTAAAAAAAAAATTTCTTCTTTCATCAGCACTGAAATAAGCCAAACAGAAAGGTCATTCTCCTCCAAGGTCAATGCCACTGCCGTATCCTGGAATTTTAATGAAAAATATCAAGATCTGCACCACAATTTAATGTGTCCTTTCTTTGTCCATCCACCCCTCTCCAACTTTTCTGAAATTTGACTGAGTAGTTCTTGTGTAATCTTTCTGTAAAACACAGTGATAATCACAAACATCCAGTTGAGCTTAGTTGGAAAATAAAAGAGGTGACAGGAAAAAAAGCACATTTACTTATTGAGCAACCACCCCGAGGCACTCAGAAAGTACTTGATTCAACAGGACTGGACTGGTTTTCCCCCCACTTGGAAAATTGGCAATACTGAGGAGGGGGAATTCAAATTCCCCAGTGTTGTCCCAAAACAAGAGTAGATTTCCCAGATATTGCATCAGCTGGATAAATTCTACATACCACAATGATGTGCAATGAGAGGATTTCACAATTACACTGACAGCTACTCTTTCCTAATTCTCTTGAACAGGGGGATCAGGTGTGGAAGAGGAAAGCTTTCTTAGATCATGACGCATATGGTTCTCCTACATTTGATATTTGCATCTCTATTTCATACATCGGCATTCTGTTAATCTATCTTTTTTGACTATAGTTTTTGTTAATGTTTGAGGAGAAATGAATTAGGACAACTGTAACTCTGACTTGGACTAATGCCTATAGCTCTTTTGTTGATCATATATATTCACTGTGGAAATATAACAGTTGTGGTGCACAATTAGGGTACTGCATTTGTAGCAACACAAGTCCACATGCATTTTTTACTGCGTTGAGTTCTTTGTGGATAATGCTGACAGCTTTGTAACCCTGTAAAAACATGATTATGTCTTTTCTCAAATTATAACTGTGCTTACTATTAATGTTGAAATCATTCTTCTGTTTCACATCATTACAAATAAATGTGTTACTGTACTGTTGGACCAACAAATAATAATAATAATAATAATAATAATAATAATAGTATACTCCTGCATACTTAACACTTGTTAATTTTATAACTCATCATTCAGAAAATAAGTTATAAATAATAAAAATGTTTTATTAGACTTTCAGACTGTAATGATGCTGGCTTAGTTGAGGAAGGAGACCATGAAACGAGTAACTCCAAGATGGTTTGAGATATTTATTTCACAGGTGGGTCCTTCTTTCACATGCAACAAAGTCAGACAATGAATTCACTCACACCATCCATACTTATATTCACAGCAGTCTCACACATATATTAAAGGGGCTCATGGTATCAGCCCCCGAACCATATGTTGAGCCCTAGATTTGCATGAGTTTTGAGGTATGTGTGTCAGTGTGTCATATGTCTGTGGATTGTATAGGTGGGGGTGTCTGTGTGCATATACATGTGTTTGAGGTTATATAGGTGTGTGTGTGTGTGTGAGTGCATTCGGGGTGCATGTCCCTGTGTTTGTGTCAGTTTGGGTATCTGTGTATGTTTGTGGATCTTTAGAACTTCACAGACCAAACTCTGAGAAATAACTCATCATTTTATATTAAGGATTGCGGTGAAGACTCATTGATGACATATTAATTTTTTAATTAGAGGAAATGTGAATCCTGTTGATAGCTTTGATTCCTACAATCTCAAAGAATGCATCTAAAGAAACAATGATTTGTTTAAATGTTTTTTTTATTTATTAATTTCATCTTTCATTTATGATAATGTATTTGTTATGTTTTTGTACTTTTTTTTCTTCTTAAAGACGCACCATATGGGTATAAGTGCTCATCACTGCATTTGGTAGCCGTGTGTTTCACTGGGTTGGCTGAACTTAATTTGAACTTTATTTACATAAGAACATGCAATTAGACAAGGTCCTACTAAGCAAACTATTGTGAATGCAAGAGCATGATTAGAAAAGATGTATCCTCACAGAACCTACATTATGTATTAGAAACCAAAAATATGCAGTTACTGACCATTTTATTGTGTTTACAGTACAATGTACTGTAAATATAAAAAATAAAAAATAAGTTAATACTGGACAGCATTATAAGGTAAATATGTGTGTGATTATAGCTGTTTATAATTTTCTTCTCTGGACATGTGCAGAGAAAAAAGTAGGGGAAGGATGAGGAGAATGAATCTGATCCCTTGTGTTTGGAGAAATTTGTTATACTATAGGTCAATTAAACAGTGTCATTCAAAACTGAATATTACTTTTTAAAATTTATTTGAATTAACAGATTTAAACTGAAATAAATCTTTAATGTGTATTCAATAAGCAGCCGCTGACTGTTTGATACACCCTTTGGCAGTCAACTGGCAGAATTGTTAATGTTTAATTTGGGGTGAACAACTTCTAAACGATAACTGGAAAGGCAAGAGGATTCGGGACAATCGTCATTAATGAAGTCAAGTCTATCTGTGTCGGGTTTCCTCTTCCTCTCAATTTCTCAGATCCCAAATAAAAGACTAAGGACCAGTTAAAAGTCAATGACTGAACAAAGCACATGTGGACAGAATTTGGACTCTTGAAACCTTACATACAGGGAGTAAAGACCCCTCTTTGTATGTAGGGTTAGATGCAATATGGACAGCAACACGTTCAGCTCTGTTACCCCAATAAATTGTTGTTGACACTGCCCTCTAGAGATGTGTGATAGTGCATTTGTGCTGCAGACCTTAACCAAGAAACCCTCCAGCCTCTTCTCTATCCTGTGAGCAGTGAGGGGGAGCACTGTGGGACTGGGCCTAGCTATGCATTTGCATGTTCATAGGTGTTTGAATATACTGGTGCAGTGTCTGCTGTAACAGGTATGTTAACATCAATGAAGTTAAATAAAAGAGTCATTGGACGTTTTTTTTTTTTAAATTTTTTTTATTTAAACTATTTTAACCACTGGCATCATTATGAGGTCACAGATTGAAAAAATGGGACCACCACACATCTCAAAGACCACAAAATCAACACTGCATTGAGTATATTACTAGTCTTCAGCCATACGCCCGCCACGTTTATAGCAGATCCGAGATGTAAGGACAGGTGAAGAACAGAGCTAGTCAACCAGTCATATGAGAGCAGCTCAATGCATTTAAGCATGTAGACGTGGTCAAGATGAACTGCTAAAGTTCAAACCAAGCACCAGAATGGGGAAGAAAGATGATCTAAGTAACTTTAAATGTGCTATGGTTGTTGGGTAGTCTGAATGTTTGAGAAACTGCTGATATACTGGAATTTTCACACACAGTCTCCAGATTTTAGTCCAATAGAGCAACTTGGAGATGTGGTGCAACAGGAGATTTCCATGGCTGATGTCGAGCTCACAAATCTGCAGTCACCATGTGATGCTATCATTTCAATGTGGACCAAAACAAAACAAAATTGAATCTATGCCACAAAGAATTAAGGTAGTTCTGAAGGCAGGACAGAGTCCAACCCAGTACCAGCAAGGTGTATCTAATAAAGTGGCCATTGAGTGTACATGCATAAGTTAGTATTCCTACCTAGTGCTTTTTAGGTTGTAATAATAAGAGTGTATCTACCACTAAGCCTATGCCTTCTAGAACACACCTTTCCTCGGGTTCCTGCATTGGTAAAGGTCTTACTGTTTCGCTGCTGCACAGATCAATAAAAATATATTGTCTTGATATATTGAGTCGGCTTTGCAGAAAATGGGAAACCAATGACTTTATTCAACTGCATTCATATTTTTTTTGAAGAATGGAGCTGCCATGATGGTGGCTGTCTTCCCTAATAACTTGTTGCCTGCACTTTGAATGAAAACCCAGAGGACCATTTCACAAAAGGGTTATATTGTAAGACACATCATTTCAGAATAAAACAGTAGCAAACCAAAACTGACCTTGCTAAGGTGATGCTGATAAGAATGGCACAGCCTGAGGCACTCGTCAAACTTTGGCAAATCTTGGAGTGTGTACAGCACTTGCAGTGAACTCACTCTTGAGCATGTCTAATGATTTTTGGAAATGATCACAGTCTTAGAAAATACCAGATTTTTCGGTCTTCATCTTATTTTCAAAAGTAGGCATTGTAAAACCGATCCAGCTCTATGACAGGAAGGATATGCTAATCAAGGTGTCATTGTTATAGTTTGCTCCATACCAAAGCATGCAGTTTTGGTGCAGGCGATATGCTTTTTGATGTCGGT
>VUQG01041880.1:56944-67939 GCA_015106755.1 Etia nguti | reverse complement strand
TTTTAAAAAAAAAAAAAAAAAAAATAATTTTTTTTTTTTTTTGGGAGAAAAAAAAATTAAAAAAAAAAAAAAAAAAAAAAAAAGCACAGGAACTGCTGCTTGCATGATAGATGCTCCCTAATGATACAAATGATTGCAGGCTATTTGAAAGAGAAGGGTAACTTTTACCAGCCAGACCAGTTCAATATAACAGGCACTTATTAAACTCAAATACAACTTTATGGATTTGCTCCAGCAAAATACACTTAATATGTACACTTATATCTTCTCCAGTAAGTGGGATTTTGAGCACTAATCGTGAGCACCACATAGTAAGAGTGTATGACAATAACAAGGTTTAATACATCATGTAATGGTCCTTTCACTTGCATAATAGTTTAGTTTTTGATGCATAACACTGGGTAGAAAAGAAACACGTTTTCCTGATAATTAACAAATCAACTAGATGACTAGGAAGTGCATTATTTATATGTAACCTATGCATATTCTTGTAGGCTATACACTATAGGGAGCACAGGGATCTCTACAAATGGTTTTTTATAAGGAGAAAAATCCAACGGAAATAAATCGGCTTAATGGGCAGAATTAGAGGGGTCTGAATCCAGGGTAGGATTAAGGAAAATTGTGTGAAATAAAAGAGCGAGTGATCAGGAATGACTGTGCGTCTGTCTGGAGGGGGAGGGCGGGAGGAGAGAGAGGGAGAGAGAGAGAGAGAGAGAGATTTTCATCCAAACCGCTCCGTTTTTTCCACAGCCTATCTCTGCTGCGCGGCTAAGCGCAGCTCCCTATTGTTTAAACTGTGAGGGGGGGAAAAACATTCCGCTTGTTCTATAAGCGCACCCAGTGAGTCATTTTTTGATGTGATGCTCGTTTTCACTGCTCTGAATGCTGCATTCATTTTCAACTTCTCCGATTTCTCCACTTAGACTTGAGCTGCATCATGAATAGTTTGGGGGCACCTTTGAATCGCATACCTCTGGAATGGTGGGGATTACACAGCCGAAACCTGGAGAGCATGTAAACGCAGATGGAGTTTGGGATTTATTGCAAAATAAGGGAAAGATGACCGTCTTCTCATTGTGCTTGCTCTTGTGCGCGGATCTACTGGATTTAGCCGTCGGTAAGTCTGACCCTTTCATGCCATTTTCACGCAGTGGGAACCTCTCACAGCTTTCCGATCCATGCGTGGGGTCTAACAATATCCGAACTGTCAGTGAGTTGAGGCATTCATTATGTGACAGCGAATCAGGACTACTAACTGACCATTAACAGGACAGCCGGGTGGAGGAAATCGGTACCATTCTTGCCACATGCCAACTTTCACCCTACTCACTAACCAAGTCGTGGAAGAGTGAAACCAACGAATAATGGTCGGATTCAGTTCAGGCTGCAAGATGTGCGGTGTGCGTGTCTGTGTACTAAATGGAAACGGAAGAAGAACGGTAGCAGTAGGCCTAGTTATGTAGTTAGTCTTAATTCATCTGCATCGACTATCACGACCAGCTTGCATGACAGCACCTACTTCTGAGTACCGCACAAGTATAGCTACAATGCTGAAGCGCACTCCAAGGCGTTTGTTGATCGTGGGTTTTCCACACCAGATAGCGCCTGAGCTCAACAGATATTAAAGTTGATGCGCTGAAAAACATTAAAGTGCGTCTTTTAATGCAGATTTCCGCCTTCAGCGCGGTCTGCACGGCACAGCGGTGGCATCAGTGTCGCGTGTTTTTATCCTCCGTTGATGTGTTCGGATGTTGGGGGATGAGAACACAGCACTGATCATATTTTACGCGAATCCCAAATGTTAACCAATATATGTAAGCTATGTTTTACAGAATGCTCAAGCTGTGAGCTATAGGATTGTCTTTTTAGGGCAGAGAGTGGAGTGGTGATGGGATGTTGCACTGCAATTTAGGAAAAACCACATTCAAATATGTGCAGCAGATAAGAATCTGCTCTGACATTTAAACATATCCTTTTATTGTTTTGATATTGCTTGTCACACCTATGGTCCCAGTGGCATTTGTCAAAGGCTTTTTTGCCTTCTGCATGGATATTTATCATGGAGAGCTTGCACTAAAAAACAGAACTATAAGCACTCTTTTTTTTTTTTCCTTACTGAAGAAGCAAAGTATAACCCTGCTCATTCGGCTGGAGTTATAGGCTCAGAGTCAGTGCTAGCACAGTGGTGTTTGAAGGGCTTCAGAGGAGAGTTCACCCTCGGCTACAACATCACAGCAGCAGCATGCTGTACAAACCAAGATGTTAACCTTTCTTGCATAGCTGAGGATTTTGTTATTTTAAAGTGTTCTGACCTTTGCAGACATGTATAGGAAATCATTATGAGTCATTTGGGCTTAACATATTGTTAGATGTTTAAAAGCCTCAGGTGTTTGCTCAGATGAGGGTGAACTGCACACAGGTTCTGCGCTGCAAGTAGGATACTTCAGTAATGGAATCATAGTTATTTGAAATGGGTTTTTCTTTTTGGGGTTTTATTATATCGCTTAGCAGAAATGTTACATGAAGGTGTTAATTGTTAACCATGTCAACAGCAAAAGGCAGAATTTAATGAAAAAAAATAGCAAGAATATAGTTGTACTGACTTATGGCCATGCTGGTTTTCTGATTTTTATTTGTACTGTTGAAACTAAACTGATTGACACACACACACACATACACACACACATACACACACACACACATACACACGCACACACACCTCTCTCTCTCTCTCTCTATCTATCTGCACTTTTCACTGATATGTAGTCAAAAAGTGCTGCAAAACAAAAAAGTCAGTTAATCATAATACAGTTAATAGTATTTCAAAACCAAGTTAAAATGTAGAATTAAATTAAAAAGAATAAAATAAAACAGACAATAAAAAATAAGAGAATAAGAATTTCAATAGAAACTCTGATTAAACAAAAAACACACAAACAAACAAAACAAAACGTCTTCTATTCTAAGTGCTTTTTAAAAGAAGTCAGCGAGACAACTAAACAAGGCTGGAATGCGAAGCAAAGTGTAATTGTCACAGACTGAAAGGCTCTGTCCTCTTCAGTCTTCAGTCTCATACGACTAACAAATAAAAACAATATTGGTCATTTAGTCCATGCACCATTCCTGTCTGTTATATGTGTTTTCTTAGAGTCTGCCACAGTTCTATTGTTAATGCAGGTGTACGTACTACACCTAGCTTGCACCTACAAGCTAGCCTTAGTGAAATAGCTCAAGCGTTTGTTTTTTTAACCATGTTTCAAATTCATGGTATGAAGAGCAGGCTACATAGTCTGTGTCTGGATTCTTATTTCTGAAAGAGTTACTTTGTAATGCATATTTTATGCAGTCATAGAGCTACAGAATAGAGTGCACTGTGTGAAGTGTGATATCCCAGCATACATTGCTTTATCACATATGCTGCTGTATTGCATAACATATTTTTCTTGTGTTATGAACTATGGCCTTAAAGCAAGGCTACCCTGGCTGTCGAGGCTAACAAACAACACAGTAAGACAAAGACAGGAAATTAGACTAATAATAGCTAATAAAAGTTTGCTGCTACCATCCCAAGGATTGTTTTTTTGTTTTTGTTTTTTAAAGTCAGATTTCAAACAGCTAATCAAAGACAACCAATTACTTTATGTATTAAAAAAAGTACCTTTTCAACCTCAGAACTTTATAAGATGCTACCTGCCTTGACCTGATACCCTCTTCAATGAGAAAGGATTTTCAATAGTATCTTGAATTCTGTCCAGAAAATCATTAGCATATTCCTTGAAGCTGGACTTTGCCCTGAGGCGTTCAAAACCACTGTTGTGAAATCTCTGTTGAAGAAGCCAAATCTGGACTTCGGAATCCTAAATGATTACAGGCTGATGCCAAAAATTCTATTACTGAGAAAGATATTATAAAAACTTATTTCAAGCAGATTTCTACATTAGAAAGACAACAGTTCAATCAAGTTTCAGAGCTAATTGTAGCACAGTGACTGCACTCATAAAGACTTTCAGTAACCTGAGGCATAGTGCTGGAAAGGGCTTGGTTCAGGTTCTCTTAGATTTAAGTGCAGCATTTGACACAGGGGATGTGTGTGCATTTGTCTGACTGCACAAACTTTTCTGCTTGGCCACTTCACTACAAGGTTACAAGCTGTGCATGTGTCCTCAAAGTGGACTAGAAAGCTGTATAATAAGATAACCTATACCTCTGTGGTGTCTACAGCTGTCCATATGTGTGTCTGCAAGAGAGCATAATCCTAGCCTTAAGCTCCCTCATTGACTGCCTGTCGGCAATAAATAAATGGATGAGTAATAACTTTCTGAAACTAAATGAGGACAGGAGAGAAATTCTATAAGTAGGCCCAAAAGCCAAAACGGAGCAATATCTCAAAAAACTCTTGCCTTTTGGAACAAACAAGAAGTCACAAATCTTTGGGGTATTTTAGACTCTGTCCTAGGTTTTATGCCCTGTATAAGTAAAGTAGGTGGTATTTGTACAGCTGCGAAAAATGATCAGTGTGTGTGCATTCCAGACTAAGCAAGATATTAAAATTCAAAATCATGCTTTCATCAATGAAATGAATTTTTGACTAGTCTTTCTTAAAGGTCCACTGAAACAAAGTAACTCATTTAGGATTCTATGGTTAGACTTTAAATGATTAAAAAAAAAGAGTGAACCCGTATTCTACTCTTCCCAACATTGTAAAACCAGCCTACCTCAAAGATGCATGATGTCCTTTTACAAGCTAGTAGATCCCGTAGCTTTCAAGCTACCCAAAATCCAACTAAATAAGACCAGAGACATAATTTTTCATTTATGGCTGGAAACTGTGGCATTGCCTCTCCAAAGATATAAGAGAGCTGGGCTCCGCTTTAATCCGTAAATGGCACTTAAACTATCCTACTCTCAGTCACCGACACCAAGAGAGCATCTTTTTATCCTATGCACTTTTCTTTACATTTTTTTCGTCTTTAATATAATTCACATTTACTGTTTCTATTAGTGTTTATTTTATTACTTATTCTGTTAATTTATTTAGATATTTCCTTCTTGTTAGTCTTGAGGCACTTTTCATGGGCAAAAAAATGATTTGTTGATTACGTTGAATGAATGGCATCTTCTGTACTGAGAAAACGTTTGCATCATGAAAATGTACTTCTCTTTAAAATTCCTTGTCAACAGGCCACATTTCCAATGATTCCAATGATACTGGCAGAATCTACTCCACTTCATAAGCAGCAGCAAGCTTGCTCCCTCTCTTCAAAGTTGAGGTTTTACCAAAACTAAAAGCTGCCTCAATGGCTTACTGTAGCAACAAAATAATTCCCCCTGCCTTTTGTGGGGCTGCTGTGCTAAGTTTGTATGTATCCTTGATCAAATTTGAAGTACAGCTGTTGTCATTCCTGCCCTTTTCATCCAGAAAATCCTTCAAAATGATGAAAATACTTTCACCACAGAAAAAAAATCTACTGTTTTTCTACCTAAGCTACCTAGATATACTCAGACTTTGAGTAAGTTACATACTAAGGAGTAGATAGAATGGATTACGCTGGGAATTTCCTTTTTTGTTTTGTGACAGCTAAAGAAACAGCAAAGAGAGGCAAACTTTTAACAGTAACATGTTGCTTTTTTAAAAGCATGTCAGTGAATTTAATTTTGAGGTGTTAACATCTTTGTTAGCACTGCTCTTATCGCTAGTATGTTTGCTTGCTTGTGTCCTTCAACTCCAAAGTGTTGCCAAACAGCTGTTTTATTTTTCTGCTCTTGGTGGCACTGACTTTTTCATCTTTCTAAAACCTGAGCAAGAAGCAATCATGGTGCAGAAGAGTGAGTGAGTTACTTACAGGAAGTCTGGCTCTCAGGGCTCTGTGAGGCGTAAGTGTACTGTATGTATGTACATGTTTTTCTGTTGTGTCTCATGTAGTAAAGGTACAAAAATGTTCCAAGTTCTTTGTTTTATTTTCAGTGGAAAAACACAACATTAAAGAACCAGGTGTTAGCCAGTTTGTTATAACACTGTTAAACCATATAACTAGAGGGTTTGAAAATTCAGAAACCTTACAGAAACATGATAGTCGGGACCTACTGTCACTGAGATGAACACTGGTGAAGGTTTCTTTTTAGGAACAGTTGATATTGCCAGTGCTTTAGAATTAAATTGAGCAAACAGTGAGATTGCTTTGTTAGAAAGGATGGTTTGGTTTTCACCGTGGTGCTACTCTAAATAGATGGCAGATTTAAGGGGCACGTGTTTTCACAACAACATGCTTCTTAGGGTAGCTGTGTGTATCTTATTCATTTATTTCTTTTGCCCTTAAGCTACTGACCTCACCTATGACACCATCTAAAAATGAAAGAACTTTCAAATAGGTTGGTACAACAGGGTATTACTGTCTGTATTACAATGCCATTTAGGAAAGAACAAAATACTTCACAGAGCCTCAGAAATTTCATTCAGAGATTAAGAATTATAGATAACAGTGTTCAAAAAATGAATTGAAATTATATCAAACTGCAGCCTTTTGAAGTTTTTTTTTCAGGCAAAAAGAGTTGGCTCAGTATTCATTTCTGACCTAGACCATTTCCTAATAGAAATTAGATTGTCTCTAATGCTTTCACACATTCCTATTTTAACTTTTTAGATCAAACTAAGGATGAAGTTTCTTACTAAATAAAATCATAAATATCATTTTAATCCATACTGATGTTAGGGCTTTTTTGAAAGCTACATCTTGCCTAGTCTCACAGTTTGTGACATTTTTCTGTCCGATGAATTTTACATCTTCCATCTGAGTTTTATATAGACTGTTAGAAGTGTATAAAGGAAACATTTGATATGTGCATTACTTGTGTGCCCTTGGCTGAATACAAATTTGTTGTAAAATGTTTTAGGCTGATGTCTGAACAGCTGCTTTTAGGTTCACAGGTTTTCCTGTAAAGTACTAGATGTTCTGATTTTATGTAGATCCGGAAATGGGGCAGGCAGGCTCAAGTGATTTGCTACCAGAAGACTCAGTCAGGAAAATTACAGGGATAAAAGAGCAGAATAATTGATGTTCATGTTTCTGTGTTACAGGTCAAAAGGATTCTGTGCAATATCAAAAAACAGGCTAAAACAGCACTATCAAACATACTGATTCAGTTGTCAATTAAAAAAAATAAAGAAACTCAGTCAATATAAAATCATCTCAGTGCAGCAGGCTGTCTGTGAAGTGGCAATTAACTACATATGACATGACCTGTAGGCTATGTTTTAAAATCTGAGGGAAGGTCATCAGTTTTTGATGTGATGTCTTTAAAAACGGCTTCTTTTAAAGCCTTCTGTTAAAGCATCAAGGAGAATGATTTGTCTCAGACCACAATGGTGAAGGTTGGTTTGCAGATTGTGTATCATAGCAGTGTTAACAGATTTAACAAGCACTGGATCTCAGATAGGTTTCCGGCGCACTGTGACTGCCTGCTACTGATGGCTGGTCTTGACTCACAGGAAGTGAAGAGAGATTTGGCCTGGAAAATGGGTTGTTGTCATGCAACTATCTAACAATCACCAAGCTTTCCATCACACTGCAGCTCTCAGCAGTTATATAAAATGATTATGCCCAGATTAGAAGCCATTTTCATTGTTTCATTTCATTTGCTATTGTTTGCTTGGCTAGTCAGTGTGACTGTGTAAATCATTTTGTATACATTATATATACTGCTAATAGGACCAGTGTATGGGCCTTTTAGCAGAGACACACTTAAACAAGATTGCTGTGGAAATAGAAAATAGCTCATTTGATTCTATTTATTAATAGAGACCAACCTGGGCTTTATATTCAGTACTTTAAGATAGAGGACAATTTATAATCATACGTACCTCTACAGCTGCATCTTATTGTCATATATATATTCTGTTGATACTTTAGTGCATTTGTGAAGACACTGTTCTGAACAAAATGAAGACTTTGCAGAAAAATGTGACATGAACTGCTGTAAAGTAGCAGCTTGATGAAAAAAATATGAGTTCATGTCACTTTGACCCAGTGGCATGCAGCACTATCTGGTTTGATTCCCTTGGTGAGCTCATGCTGAAGTAGTTCAATGAGCAATTTAATCAAAAGGTGGCAGATTCCATCTAATAGCTGTACTGAAAAAAAAAACTAAACTCTGGGACCTACGAACAAAAATGCCATGTGTAAAACTAATAGTAACAAGAACAAAACACGTATTTTGTCGGAAACTTGGGTGAGTTTTTATTTCACTACCTTCCATCTCTAATTGGTGGGTTCCATCAATTACAAAAATGGAAAATGTATAAAATATTTCAGTTCCGTTAAAGTCTGTTTTATTAATATAGTGCCAGTTCACCTTAACATTCATTTCAGGGCTGTTTACTTTGTAAGCACAATGCCTAACAATAGTTTAGAGAGAAGCCCAACAATTCCCTTTGAGCACTTGGCAGCAGTGGTTAGGAAAAAAGCTCCCTTTCAGCAGGAAGAAACCTCAGACAAAACTAGGCTCGGGGAAGGTGGCCATCTGCCTTCATCGTTTGGGGTGGGGGGAAGGTGAAAAGAGAAAAGAGGAGCACAGATAAACAACAAACAACGTCAATACAGTAATAACCATTCAGCAGGTGTATCGGGTCAGTAACCACAGAAAAACATGTGGCACTGGAGAAATATAGAAAAAGTAGACATAAGAGCACAGAGACGAAAAAAGCTAAAATTACAGCATGTACTATAAAATAATAACAGAGAGAATGTGCTAAGTGTGCCATTTAAGGTTGTGTGAGCAGCCTGGGCATATAGCAGCATAACTAAGGGATTGTTCAGGTTAAGTTGAGCTGTACCTTACTAAAACTTAATCAACTATAAACTTTATTTTGAATTTATATCTGTAAAGGAAGAGATGTTTTTTTCCCTTCCACCTCAAGTGTGTTTCAGCATTGGGTATCTTTTGTCTCATGAAATTTCAACAGCTCTGTTCCTAAAATTTATGATGAAATATCCGTGCACTGAAAGAAAGAAAACTCAAAAATCTGTACACAGCAAGGTATGATTATCTAGAGTAACTCCTGCATTGTTTTTTGACACTGCTTTTGAGATTTTTAGATATAATTGTAAAACTCTTAGAGTACACAAAATTCCCCCATTGTTGTGTTGATAAAAGTCTGAGAACAATGTGCTATTTCACAGATGGATTCTGCAAACTTTTGCTTTTATCTAACAAAGCTCAACACTTATGCTTCAAGTTTTCCAGCAGCATGACTGAAGCGGTTTTCCAGTTTTCTATGATGCTTGCATTTGCTTTTCACACTGTGCAGGTGTTCTTGAAAGAAATGCTGGCCTTCAGTGTTTTCAAAGGAATCTATGCCAATATCACAATTCCCTAGAATGGCTGAAACAGTGGCAAGAGAGCAAGAACAACATATTTTGAGAATTAGCATACACACCAGCTATCTGCTTTTGGGGTGAAACCAAATCTTCTGTCTGACATTTTGGACAAGCTAAAGTGAAGTTTTTGCAGTAGACCAGTCACTGGGAAGCCATTACCATATTTTATTTACAGCTAGCATCTTAGCTATGGGGTTTGCATCCAAGATGACTTGTTGCCTAGTAGCCTCGGGCCCTAGGAGTGGACCACAGTTTTTATGAATGTCTACCACAATTCAAGTAATGCAACAGAATCTGCAACCATCATGACAAATTTGTCCTCCCCCACTGCCACCACAACAGCCTCTGGCGTGGAAAGTGGTAAGAGACAGAATCGAGGAAAAATGAACTTTCCTTTGCCTGTATAGCTGAAATACGTTTGTGTTTTCAAGCAGTGATGTTAAAATGATCAAATGAAAATGGCTCTGATTAGTGGAGACAAGTAAAGGCTTGGGGCAAGAAGTTCAAAGAGCACAGTAACTTTCTTTACTACCCTTGTAGACCTTCATACACAGATGTAGGCTGGCTTGCTGATGTCTTTGGCTTGTGTGGGAGTTTGAAGTAACTCGGATTCCCTCAGCAGCTGGTGGTTTGCAGAGATAGAGAAAATACAGAAGCAAAGCGTCTATATTTTCTCCCAATGATCTCCCAAATGATTGCATAGAAAGAGAGTATATCGTTCCTGTTCGTGATCTTTAGTAAGCAGTAACGTTTTGTCAAATAGTATAATATGTCCTTTTACCAGAAGTTTTAAAAATCCCATTTTATTATAGAAACTTATGTTTCTTAGTTTAGCAGCCAGCATAACAAGGGATTTCTTGGCAAGCTTTATCAGCACTTTTACGATATTCTCCTCCCACCGTTTCCTACATGTTAATATGGATTATGTGGTTTTGCTTATCGTGTTCAAACATAAGTGCTGAGTAATATCAATTGGTCTGTCACTGTGTCCCAACATCAGTCTCTTTATTTAGGGCTGTGAAACTGCCTTGTATATGATACATGAAACATATCAGCATCCAAGGTTTATTGCAAGACAGCTGAAATTTACACTGCTGTGCACAGTCTTTTGTATACAAACATTCTGTTTCTTTACAGTGTATTTCTTTCTGCTAGTGATCTGACAAAAATGGAATTATTCAAAGTCATGGTGACCTCAAAAACCAAGCTCGTGTTTTTGTTACAGTATGTACAGTATATCAAGGTTATCTTAAGAAGAAACACTAGTAGTTTTATTGCATCAGCAATAAATTATATTGACTCAAAGATAAAATGCAATATAGAGGAAAATTAAAATTAAATTATATTGCGAGATACATTTTACTTTTAAATTGGCTCAAATATACACGGCAGTGCTTTAACCTAAAAGGAAAATCATCTTCCTTTACACTCAATTTAAAGCCCTTTTTATGCTTTCATATACTCACATTGTGTAGTAACTGTAAATATTCTAAATCACTGCTTTGCTTTCTCAGCTTGATTCTTTTGGGGTGGTGTTTTTTTTTTATGTTTGTAGCTATTCAAAGCCATCTTCAAGCCAGTGAATACAGCATTGCAGAGGTTTCATGAAAAGTTCAGA
>VUQG01041880.1:29476-46266 GCA_015106755.1 Etia nguti | reverse complement strand
TTTTTTTTTTTTTTTTTTTTTTTTTTTTTTTTTTTTTTTTTTTTAGTACTTCATGTGGTTTTATTTATTGGATAGTCACAGACCTTGGTATTGATCTCTTAACATCAAAAAATCGTGCTGACTTATTGAATGCCAGCCAGGGCAGAACAGATTTTTAAAAAAAAGAACAATAATAATAAGGTTGGTTTTTTTTCTTTTTCTCTTAAAACAGGCTGTAGTTAGTGCACATTCTCACTGTTGGGGTTTCTTTTTAAAAGGGAACAAGTGTTACTTGGAATGATGTGCTCTGAGTACAGGGAACACATTGGTCTATAGCCAGAGCTACCGTGTTTGGCTTTGCAGGCTGTCCTCACTCCAAAATACCATCTTAGGTCTGCCCCCCTAAAATGCTCCTCCATCATCAGATGTATTTCTGCTTTGAACAGCACCCAGACAAAATCAACCTCTTGCCAAGTGCTCTGCAGCTAAGAGCCAGCAATAGGTAATCAATAGAGATTTACAGGAGAACTTTTCCAAGTCATCAGTGCATGACATCTTCACTGTCACTTGACTACAAACATCAAAGTTCAGCATTAAGGAGGGGTTGTAATTTCTGTCTCTTGTGTTTAGACATCTTAACCGAGCTGGATTATGAAACAGCTCTCAACCTCTAACTATCAATATTTGGTTAGTTAAAGCAAATGTGTGTACAAGGAATATAAATTACTCCCTCTTTAGCACTGTATTAGGAGTTGTTAATGTACTTCATCTAGGGGCCAATGGGAATAAATTATGTTGCTATATTTTTTTGTTCTTGTTAATATGATGTTCTTTGTTTGGTCTTGATTTATATACTTAGAAGGGCTTTCATTAACCATCATTATATTGCTAAGTGGCTAACCAGATGCATTTACATGTATAAATGAATTTTGAAGCTGTCTTAAACACTTCTGTATTAGCAAATGCTGAATTATGCTGCAGGTCTTATTGCTTGGGAAGGCTACAAGATTAGAACATTGTGGTAAATTAAATAAAGAGTTCAACACATCTGTTTGTGGGATATTCATCAAATTATTGATTAAAGTTTAGGCAGAGTCTGCTAGTTGACTTCAAAGGCATATTTAAATCTTGTTTCCTGGGTTGCTGTCTTTTATGGACCCTTTCACATGCATATCCACCAATGACCAATAGTATGGAGTATTCATTCACAAAAACAGTGAACTTTAAGATTACATGAATTGAGATCACATAAATTACATAAATCAAGTCATGAACATTCTGGCATATACATTTGGATATGGATTTAACCGATTTTACTTCAAGCCACTATGACAAGGAATATATTTAAGGCAAATTGGGAAGCATTAATATTATCCACAGAGTATTCTACAGCAGTGCCTTTGCAACAGTCTGGAATATTTTGTTGAGAATTACAGTTTTTGGAATTTCAGTAAGTACACTGCCTCGGGCATTGTTTCCTAAACCCCTTTTTTCCCACTCTTTCTATGTTAGAAAATAAATAAATAACAAGGCACATCGTAATCCCTTTACCCACTAACATGTTAAAAAATACTGCATAAAAAGTCATGACCCACAGGTTCAGTTCTGCCTTTCTTAAAGCTCGAAGCATTTTGACAAGTGACAAAGAACATTAAAAATACTGAATAAGAGGTATTTCTAATAAAAGTCTTTAAAAGGTATAGGGATAAAACAAAGTGCTTAATTAGTAAATTATGAAATATGAGAACCTATCAGCATTCATTTTTCTATGTATGTAATAACTGGATTTCTTTAAATGTCCAAGACAATAAAAAATCACATTGGATCTTTGATGGAAAAACTTTATTTCTTGTCAGTGCTTCACAATAGTAGCATAACTGAGCAACTTGAATCTTTTTACCATTTAATTTTTTTAAAGGAACATAATTGAGTAGTTCTGTACTGCAATAAAATGTGAAACAGTACAAAAGCTTTTATAATTCATAAGTAACGATTCCTCACACAGTGTCACGTTCACATTTGCCAAGTCATTCTCATTATCCAAGCCTGAATCCATTTGGAAAAATCACTTTGATATACAGTAAATGGGCATGGATTTTAATATCAGTGTTTGATTTCCATTCTTCCTTTTTTCCACAGTGTTCTGATGTGCTGATTCCTATCAGTGCTCCATGTTCCTTTTAAATTTTGCTTCAAGCAGCATGCTGTAATGATGCCAGTTGAAGCCATACAGCGTCACTCTTATGGAGAAGCTTGGGAATATCATTAGCTGTCCTTTTGCTATCTCAAGCAATTGCATGTGAGGGACATGGAAGTGTCAGCTTTTCCTTATGCAGCTAAACCAATGGGAAATCCTTTCATTAACTAAATTAATAAGCACCCATGTTCTTTAGTCACATGTATCACTTTTATATAAGCAGCTTAATCATTTTTAGTGAGTTTTCTAAAGGACTTGTTTCTAGATCTCCACCCAAAGTTTACATATTATTAATACTTTGAATTAACTCTGGTTAAGTGTGACATCTACTACCATTTTGTCATTGCTATTAGTTTGTCTTGGAACATCAATTTATAGAGTTCAGAATACATGTAAAAAATGTGTTTGTTTTACATGTATGCAACATGCACGCAAAGTAATAGTTAAACTATGACATAACAATAACTTAACAATGGCAGTGACATAACACACCTAAACTAGATCCCTTTTATCCAACTTCTTTTGACAGATAAGGTCACAAAAGGTCAAGAAAGGTCACAAAGGTGAAGTTTTAATGATATGTGAGTTACGATATAGAATAGGAAGTACGGTTTGGGATGTTTTGTGTTTTATTACTTCAAACTTGTCGGGGTACAATATAAGATGCTTTGTAAATAAGTTCCAGCACAGAAGCAACTCAGCTCCTGCTCCAAAACTGCATGTTTTTAGTCAAGACAAAGAGGAATAAAAAAGGCTGTCAAGATGGACAAAAGACATCAGTCTTTAAAGTGAAGATAAATTTATTTTTTAGACTACGTTTTTTGCAGAGATTCATCTGCAACCATGGAATTTGATTGCCTTTTGAGTTGAGTTATTTTTTCTTTAAAAGAAGACTAATTCAGAGAGAAAGATTCTGTAAGACGGTAATCTTATAAGATAATGTGTTTCTTTCAGATATCGCTACTGGCAACTATGACCAAACTGATATATCTGACTTTGGTGGATTTCTTTCTTAATATAATAATATAATATACTCTAATATTATAACAATAAAATTAATAATATTACATTGAAAAATTTTACCCCATGTATTTTCTTTTAATCCACAAAAAAAATCACCAAGAAATCCACCAGTGACTCCTGCTCAAACTGCCCAGGGAGCCATCTGCGGCATTCTCGCCTCCATACAGAGACCTCCAGCAGGATGCTCCCTCTGTTTAACCCAGTCAGAGAGCAACATTTTTGATTGGGAAGTAGCAAAGGAAGCAATTGTTTATCAGGAAGACCCGATCATTCGAGAAACACCTTAGAAAACTAATACCACCAAAACTTAATCTTAAATACTTATTTTGTTCTAAGTATAATTAGGAAAAGGTAGATGAAAATTAACAACTTTTTTTTTACGTTTATCATTACTGCTGCTGTTGAAGGATCTGGTAAAATACATCTGTAAATTCTGCTGTAGAAGCTACGAGAAGCCTTATTTACATCAGTGTGAAGGCTACTGCTCTTTATGTAGTGACCCTGTCTGTACCCAGCAGGACCTCGCACCCGTTTTCTGTAATGACTGCCACATTCTGGTGTTTTACCTAACAGAAAGAGACCAAATAAAGGTGTCTTGCCAAAATGCACATCAGCAACTGTGACAAGAATAATGATTCCCAAAATGTTGTAAAACATATCATGTGGCAGTAAGTAAAAGCGGGAAACCCTACAAATGTCAGCTGCCAAAATGCAACATCATTGGCAAGGAATTAGCTCCTGAATCTGACCTTCAAGATCATCTGTGCTACATACAGCCTCTTCCTGTAAAGACTGACCCAAAAGAGAAACAGATTTTCTGTGATTTCAAAACAGTTGTCATTGAGAATCCCACACATCACTGTTTCAGTGTGCATCAAAACTCTTACAGGGGAAGAATGGTCAGCCTACGTGCTGGACTGTGTCCAAACCTTCATATTCATTTCAGGTAACCTCTTTTCCAAGAGAGCATTTTAATAGCAAACAATTCAAGAGGGTTTGATAGATACTCGATCATCATAGCTATGGTAGAGCTGGGATTAAAGCCCTCTCTTATTTTACAGGGGAGCAAAATGCGGTTGTATAGACCCAGACTATAATCTAAAATTTACTCCTCCTCATTCCTAACAATGCATTTCAGCTTAATGCTCAAAGCACTACACTTCTGGGATCAAAGCAAGGGTTATTTCCTTCGCACTTTTAGCTCAGAGGAACATTTAAACCATATCTGGCCCTACCCTCCACCCATCAAATATGGCACGAAGTGCATGACCTGACTGAGCAGGAAGAGCTTCTTGTGTGGTACAGTCAAGCAAGTCAGGGGACTTTTACCTTTGAAAGGGAGGCTTTGAGATATTTCAAAAACGACGATATTCTCACAGAAGGTTGCATCAGATTCAGGAAGAATTTTCTTTCAGATGCACATGTCAGTCCATTTAACTCAGTCACAACAGTGACCTCCCTCATGATCATGTTAGCAACAAGTTGCCCTCTGTCCAAAACCCCAGCAATACTTTGTTAGACACCAGCAAAAAACATATTCAAATGCATCTGTTCAGTAGATAGAATGGATAGCTCAGAGTCAAAATGTTTTATCAGGCACACTTTGATTTTATTAGGTTTTTACCAACCAGTGAGTTTTATGTTTATATATATTGTCCGCTGAATCATCTATGAAACTCCTTGAATCCCATACTACACTGCTCATCTGTGTATAGCATCAAGTCAGTTAAACTTCTGGAAAGTTTTCAAACCTCTATATCACTAGGACACATGAGCCTCCTACTCTTCTTTATCTGTAGACTGCTTAACCCATCCATGAGGGAAGGCGAATTTCAACACTCCCCAGTCATTGGGAGTCAACTTCGCCACAAAATACCTCCAACGTCTCCTTTTCTTTCAGCTGGTACAGGCAGAGCTCTCCGTAGCATACTTAACAATGTAGCTCCATCTTCCACTCGTTCCACAGGACTCCAAGGACCACTCATCGTGATGAGACTAGGGCTGTGGCAACTGGGTACGGCAGAAATACATCACACTTCTTGTAGCAACAGGTGAAGTTTCTTGGCAGATTGCTTCAGGCGTCTCACTAATCAGCAAGTTGAAAAAGCGTCATGTTGAGTTTTAGGCTCCCCTCTTCATTGTCAGCTGGTTCACTCGCTCTTTTGGAGATGGTGATCAAATTTTTTTTTTTTCCTTTTTGCTTCTTTCTTTTTTTCAACCTTATCACACTCATAGGTTGCATATGCTTTCTTTAGTCACCCATTGCTAAATGGGCGGGACTCATGGTTAAACTGAGGTTTTTGTTTACTGATGGTGTAACACCAACACCATTTTTTTTTAAGTTGCCTTTTTTGATCTTTCGTGAAATTTTGTTGCCTTAGCGGTCAAAACAAATTTAGAAAAAAAGGTGTATAATTTAGGTGTGTGAATAAAGGATTGACAAATACTTTATTACAGCATACAGTGACACAAAGGCCTACATACAGATAAGTTTGAAGTTTAAAGTCATAGTTCAGCATACAGCAATAGATACACAGACAAGAGTGCTGTCACAAGAGGTCAGATAAAGGTTATTAAAAAATTTGTGTGGTAATTTTTTTTTTCAAAACATTAATTCAAACAGGAAATGTCTCTCAAAGATTGTGTGCATGTAAATACAGCCAATGTCATAGGAGAGGACAACAAATGTCATTGAAACTCACATTAAATAAGCTAGGGACAGTCCTTCCACCACACAGGATGACTTGGCACCGTATAAAAAATATGTCCTCTGTAGGTGATGATTCAATAAGCTTAAGAGGGTGAGGATGAATACTTACCTCCTGATTAACCTTTTAAAACATTTCTTTTTTGATTTATTTAATCTATGCCGATCATTCTTAGCAGATTTCTCTCATATTTGATCTGATCCAGTATTTTTTGGTGGAGAAGAAGAGATAATATGAATAATCTCAGAATATCTTTGGGCCAAGATGGAGATGAATTTCTCTGAAACACAATGTTTAATGACTCATTATTGCGGTCAGCCACTGAAAATAGATGAGATAGACATTTTATCCTGATTAACGCAGCTAATGGGTTTGCCCATAAAGCCAAACTGTTCCTTCAGTGATGCATGCTGAGACTGTCTCTCTCACATATTTTCAGGTCGATAATGCATACACCAATCCATCAAGATTGACAGCAATCATTAGAATAATAAGGAGAGCAGATATTTGATATGAACTCTCTTGGTGGCTGTTGCCAGTTGAATAAAATTGTCTGAGACAAACTTGCAACACTGACAGCAGTAGCCCAAAAAAATTGCGAAATTCATCATTCATTCCCTAAAAGTTCATTCCTAAGATAAACTTTTCCATTTGCAAATAAATGTAGATGTTTTTCTGTAACTCTGGCACACAAGTGCAAGACTTTGTTTTTGGTCCCTGCCCTCGTGTCTCCACAGATGCATAGACACAGCTGAGACTCTGTAATATACTACCCATGAACAATCTATATTTACAGAAGTGTTATCAACCCAGTGCTGAAGGCATAAACATAATTTATTATGCAAGCAGCAAAGGTAACGTGTGCTCGAATATGTGTATGTACTACTTATTTTTGTGACTGCCAGGTTTCAGTATTCGTAAACAAACGTGCCTGGCTTAGAATAATGTGCCAAAGACACCTAACAATTAATTACATATGCAAAAAAATCATTATTTCATCATTTTAACAAATGTTAGTTGGGCATGTCTGTTTGTTTGCAGCTCTGCCACAACTCTTAGAACTTTATTCTGCAAAATACAAACCGCTTCATCTAAGTGTGTAATGAGAATGTGTTCTAAAGAAATCACACAAACCTATCGTTGAGAAGTTATACTGAGACTCATACTAAATGATTCAGTAGCCAGAAAGCATGGGCCATCTTTTCATGAGTAAGTTCAGCAGGAGAGCTATATTGGTAGTATAATGGAACTAATGGAACCAGCTGCTATCCATCTCTCACGTACTTGTACTTGGATCAGCAAATGAAGCTTATCATGATACAGATATATTAATGAGCTATGCTTGAGCACAATGGAGTGTTGCAAATGGAGAGGTTAAAAATCCACTTTACCCCAGTTGGAGACGGAACATTTTCTGAACTATGGTATTTCATTCTTCAAAAGAAAAACATACAATTCGCTGCTGTCTCTGGGCTTCCCCTAATGACCATGTTTAAAAAAAAAACTGCATTCTGTCTCATGAATGTGACATATCTGTACTGTATGGTAACCTGTGCAGGATCTTCTTTCACCCTCTGTCAGCTGGGATAGCCCCCTACTCTCACTCTTTTGAGACTCACTATACTGGTAATGCAGGTAAAATCCCTCCTGCTCATTAAGAAATACCACATTTTCAAAAATTGAAAGTAATTAACACTTGGAAAATGTCTTTGTTATGGTAATTGCTATACTGTGAGGGTGTAATGTTATGTGGTATTGGTTCTGTCTTAACTAAAAGAAAGAGGAAGATGAAGCCAGATAACTTTTTTGGCAGTGCCTTTACCACATTTCATCAGCACAGCCACACACAGGTTCCTTGTTCTGATCCCCCTGTGACTGAATTAAAGAAAAACAGAAGCTGGAAGATCTTAGACTGAGGTAGATGTGGGAAAACCCCAGAAGTATATTCAACAGGTTATCATAGCAGTTTTAAAAGATCCATATGTAAATATAAACATGAATAGGTAGCTGTTAATAAATACTGAAATAAGAATTCACTTCTACACTTCACATTACCTTGCTATTGTTAAATGAGTTCACTTAAGCAGCTTCACCTGCTTGTTAACTTTTTGATTTTTTTTTTGTGTTTATGCAACATGCTTGACATCAAAACGTCATTTTGTGAATCATTCTTCCGCTGAGTACCATATCTAGTGGAGGTCATTAAATTTCAGGCCACACACACTGATTAATTTAGGTCTGTTGGCATTGTGTAATTGAAAAACTCATTTGTAAAATACTGCATATTCTTGTTAAAATTAAGTTCTAATATGTGGTAATTAAAAGAAACTCTTAGCTGATTTAAATACCCTAAAGAAATATTTAGTTGCACTTTTGCAGGTGAATTAAGGTAATAGAGCAGTTGTAACTCAAGTCAATAACAAGTCAATAAATCTTTTCTACAAAAACGTTTTTAATTTTTTTAATCTATTTTTCAAATCAAATCAGTACATAGCTTCATTATGTATCCCTGCCTCGTCTTTATCTGTTCGGTTCATTAATTTTAAAACAACAAACGTGTGTATGCTGCATATCCACTTGGTTCTGAGTTGGTTCCATAATAATACTGGTTAACATCCACCTACTTATTTACCAATCTGATTTATGTTATGATATAGACTATGTGGATGTTGAATTATGATATTTTTTTTCACATTTTTAGTAATGCAGCTACATGGCAGCCTATATTTTGTCTTTGGTTCTAAATTACTAGTTTTTCTTGCTTTGTGGTTGTAAATTGTAGTATTTGAGATGTTTGTATAATGCTGTATGTTTAAACTTATAGCATTTATTATGGATTTTCTTTAATCTTCTGTTAAAAATACATAGATAGTTTTAATTAACTAAGTTTCTGTAGTTAAAAAAAATGTCATAGTTTGACTGATAAAATGAACATTGCTCGAAACCATAGTGCAATTTATTAACACACACCCTTCCAAAAGTCAGTGACAAAAATGTCAAGCTCCCAAAAATGCCAGAAAAGGCCACGCATTTCACTGTGCTCACTTTTTCAGCATGTGTCACATGCTGGTGTTGAGTCTCCTTATTAGACCATATAAGTAGAGTGGCTGTCATGGCTGACATAGGTATGAAGAGCCCACGAAGGCAGAAATTCTGCTTGTTCTGCCATCCTGTCTTCACTCACTGTCACCCAATGAGGTTTCTCTTTAGGTGGGGTGGTAATGTGAATGAGTGTGGTACTAATCATTAGGAATGATCACATCTTCACAGAGGCCTGTCAGTCACATCAAGATATGTCAATGTCTTTATATACCATAAACAATGCCTAGGTAGGACACGGCACCTTCAAGGGGATACCATCTGATTGATCGTCAGATGTTTAAATGTGGACTCGCACCACTAACTCCCAAAGTGTTCCAGCCTATTAACTTTAGTTAAGAGTGATTTCCTTGGAGACGCAGTGAAAAAGCAGTTTTTTTGGCAAGTGAGCAGACATGTCAAATGACTCAATTAATCAATTCCAGTGCCAAATTGACAGCATTTAGTGTATGTTGTTTTATCATAGTTCTCCTGCCGTTTCTCATTACATTTACTTCCACACCTTGAAATGCAACTTGAATCCCAATTGTAAGAGGTTTGCATGCACTAAGGGTCCATTAGCTCTGCCAGTAGTAGGCCAGCGTTATCAGAATCCTTGCTTCATGTCGTGTGCTATCTAAAACAGGTTATTATAATAGACCTCTGTACATGCCTTGAAAAAGCCATTGGTTTTTCAGGGAATCCTGAGTGGCCAGTAATGTAATGCATCATCATTTCCGACTCACTGCTCTGCAAACATGGCATCTGGAGATGCTATTTTGGATAGTGGCTAATAGTGAGTGGAGCTTCAATTATCTGTTATCTGTTCATTACATTCATTTGTCCGTTCAGTGTAAACTTTGCTTACACCAGGGCAAGCCTGATGGCATTTTGAACATACCGAAAAGTAAACTGTGGCCATTTTAACAATTCTAAATCGTACATCCATGCAAACATTCTGACATTTTGAGCAGAACACTCTAGTAATGCTTTTTTTCCCCCTTTTAAAGCATTTAAACAAGTCATCATATCATATCAGCATATCAGTAACATCAGCATAGCACCTCGATTGCTTACCTATTTGAAATCCTGTATACAAATATTCTGCACAACCACAAACTAAGATGGTTACAGATAAATTCAATAATCTTCTGCCCAAGTGGCTTACTGTGTAAGTAATTTCTCAGCATGGAATTGTAATGCACTATAGACTCTTGGTCTAAACGATGATTATTCTATATGAGTCATGAGCAGCGTCAGACAGCTTAATCCATCACTGAGTTCAAGCAACCACTCTCTTCCTCTAGTTTTTTGCTGGCCTTGATGAATACACGCCACCTTTTCTGGCTAGGAGCCCCATAACTTAGTGGCTGTAATGTTAAGTTCTGCTTTCACAGGCCTTGTTTTTTTATTTCTTCTTATTTTTTTTTTACATGGCAGTTGGTTTAAAGAATGTACTCTTAACCACAGAGCATTCAACAACAATAAGTCAGCATCAGCTAGTGTGGAAGCTCAGGCTATTCAGCACAGAGCAGATTCATAAAAAAAAAAGAGTCATTGCTCATGCAAGACAATTACTTTTACCACTCTGCCACATTTCATGCCACAATCCAACTGTTATGCAATCTTTAAACTTTTATAATAATCTTCTTGTATAATAATCATTGTCACACACTGTTCCTTTCAAACACTATCTAGATGGTTTGATAATCTGAATCTGCAAGGTTTAAAGCTGTGTCACTGTAAGTCTAAATATTAGTTTATAATTCACTGATTTACAGACAAATTATTAAAACATACAGAAAGCAAATTGAACCTAACCTATGTAACCAAGAAGTCCAGTGTAGCTTTGCAAATGAAACAACAGAATATAAGACTAAAATTTGTTTAGATTTTCTACATTTCTAGTCAACTTAGGCTTATACAAAGTTTTAAATCATCCAAGAGAAGGAAATGTTGTTGATGACACAATATGGGCCTCTTTTATGCTTGACAAAATCCAGCTAATACACAAAACCAATAAGCAGCATACACATTAATACATATACAGCCTGACTAGTCAGAAGTTTCACCAGCTAATGTCCTGCGGACCACCAACAGGGTCCATCAACACTGTAAAACTCTGTTTTTTTTATGTCGGCAAAATGTAACTTTAGAACTAGATTTACACAGACGTTTGTTAGTATTAGCAATAAACCTCTCCAGACACGTTAGATTCCAGCACCACAGATACACAACATTTTATATACAAGACGATTCTTGATCAGTAACAGATTTCTATAGTTTTCATAAAGAAAATGAAAGAGAACATTTCAGTTGAAGAAATCTGTGGCCCCAAATATACAAGGACCAAGGACCGAGCACAGGCTTTATATAAAATAAACAAATGCATGACCTGTTTCTGAAAAAGCTGTGAAAAAGTGCTTTGAATCTGCCTTCTTTTTATTGATAAACAAATGACCATTCCTTTGCTTGAATAAATATCTCACATTTTGTAGAAGGCTGTAAGAAAATTACAAATTACCCTACTGCTCACTTGAACTGTGACCTAAGTAACCACTCCTTTTTTGACTTTGTGGTCAAAATCAAATAAAACATTATTTGCATTTTGAAAATTTGCAGACCCCATTGGAGTTCAACAAAAAAATCAGTAAAGAAGAAAATGTTTGAGGCTAACCTACACTGTGTGTTTCTCAGTCAAACTGTTCATTTGTTAAGGTTCAAGACATGAAGATGGTGGCCAAAATGCTAAACTTGAACCTTAACAAACCAGTGGGTGTTGTCAATATTGCGATGTCCATCTTTTATAGTTAGGTCCATTCGTTTTTTGGGGTTTTTTTTGTTTTTCTGTTATGTTGAATCTGCAAACCAATAGAGTTCAGCTTAAATTCAAGTCCTCTATTTCAGGCTGTCGCTGCTCAAAGTTGTATCAACCTAATTGTATATACACATATGTCTACACGATTATTAAAACCATGTTTTTCATAGAAAGAACCCCATAAGTGTGCCTTCTATTTGGTAGTCTTCATGAAACATAATTAAAATGAATAAAATGTAATAATTCAATAATTATATTTTGGAGTGAATGCTGCTCTCGTAGATTCATTTCAGTCTCTAATGTGTTTTGGGATAGATTATGCAGGCTTTTACTTAGAAAGCACTAGTAACTCAGGAAAAAGGATCCTGCAATCTTACATAGGTATGTGTGTAGGCTTGTTTAATACAGATATTTTCCAGATACAATTTTCAGTTTACTTCCAAAGTTCAAACACAATGATTTCTTTTCCCTATTTTTTTTTTTAGCTTGTTCCATTTGTAGGCAGCAGATCCAGTTTTTAAACGTTCAGTTTGAATGCGAGGTATGGCTAATGTTAAAAAGTCCTGTGACCTGACATTGTAAGCAGTGTGTTTAAATTTAATCCAAGAGCAGAGGTAGGGAGGCGGTCTTTCTTTACAGTAGGATCTTGTAAATAAACATCATACAATGCTGCTCTCCTCTGTTACATAAGGAAGACCATCTCACTTTTTCATAAAAGATACAGTGGTGAGTAAGAAAATAATCACCTGTGATAAATCACAAGACAGTAGCTGTAAATATTCTGTCGTTGAATTGTACTTTTGCTCAGTGCTTCGAAAGATAGGTCCGTCCCTTGTCCTGTCCCTAAATTTAAAAAGGAGTTTTACAGAGAAGATGAAGGTATGGACAGCAGAAAGATTCGCTCCCTGTCAGGAGAAATGCTGAACCACTTGAAAATACTGTCAAAAGAATTGTATAAGAAAGGCTGTCCCATATTTATCCTGACACTTAACTGAATTATGTAAAACCACTAGAGGCCCCTGCTATGGTCATGCGCTCTTTTATTATGCTAACCCAAGAGGAAAACCTGTCTCATATTTTAAGCGTCCTATTGCATAGAGACACGTTTAAATATAACATTGTGCCAGGGACTTTAAGATCTCTTAATATGATTCACGTTCACATATCATATTTACTGAGATGAACAGCACTGCTCATTTGAACTCCCTTTGGCAAAATATGTCATAAACAAAGGAGTGTAAGCATTTTCGTAAACATAATCTGTATAGAATGTAAAATCAAAGGCTTTCATTCTAGTGGCAGATACCTTTCTTTAAAGTTGCTTCTTTGTAGCTATTGAGGCTTTCACCCAAACTAAATGGCTATCCATGACAACAGCTTTGTGGATAATTAGTTGAATGATATAATTAGGGCCTCTTAGGCCCCTTTGGTCCCGAAGGACTCAACAGAATGCTCGCTTCTGTGGAGCAGAGAGATAGACACTGCCCTAGCATCGGGCTGTGTAAAGTAGCCTCTTGCATCTATTCATCTTGCCCGCTACACAGAAGCTTTTTCCTGCTCATTAGAGGTTTACTTATGCTCCAGCGAGGAAGCAGGCGGGGTGTTGGCCATGGGGTGGAGACACGCAGCGGTCATTTTATTTTTGTTTGAAGGTGACCACGGTATTTAATGGAGGAGTACAACTCACTGCATGTGATCTCTCTCCCTTGAGTTGTTAATCTCTTCATCACTTTGTCTCTCTTTGTCTACACATCGCTGGTCGTTGGCTCCGTCTTGGCTTCCTTCTCGTTCTGCCGTCCACCTTTTGTCTGCCACTCACTCACTCATGCTCCCTTTAGCTCCTCTGTCTCCTTCACCAGAATTGAGGCGCATGTTGGAGCTCTTCCTGTCGTGAATAACGCACATCAACTGCAGAGGTCAAATGGAATGGGTTTTGCAAGATAATGGCTGGAGTGATGGTACCTGGGCGCCACCAGATTGTGGAGTGTCTGAGCTTGTCATAAAACGACAGGGGAGGAGGATGCTGGATGCTCACTGTGTCCTTTAAGCATTATGAATGTCAAAAATAGCAATGTCAGAATGGCCCTGTTTTTATACCACCCTCATCATCTAACACCAGCAATCCCTATATCATTTTCTTCTTCATCCAAGCATAAAAAAATAACCCCTCAGTTCATCCATAGTTCACACATCCATGTACAACATTTACAAACTAAACGTGTGGCTGAGTGACGGGTATATTGGACAGCTCCTTGTCATCATCTCCTCAAAGCTAGTATTTATTGCATCTGTCTTCTTGTCATTGAATGACTTTGACGGCTCTCTCCTGCATTGCGTAGTTGAGTTTGCTACATCTTTGCATTACCTTCCTCATCATCGTGAGGATTTACAGCTCCACTGAAAGTTTCCCTTTGTCACCTCCTACCACCATGTTTAAAAGCCAAGGAAACATCACAAGTTAAGGGAATCGATGGCTTCACTCTGCTGTCATCTTCCACGTTGCTGCTTTAAACACTGAGTTTCGGCTCAAATTGCATCCCATTAAAAGTCAATGAGCCGCTGTCACATTATTACAGACCCTGGACTTGACAGCTCACAAGATAATATATTAAAGCCCAGGAGTCACTGTGATGTGTTTGTAGCTGGTGAGCGACATTAAAATTGATATTTGGGACACAGGATATCACCTGTCATTGGGGGTGTGGGGGCCATCATTGAATAATAATTAGATGAAAAATCAAATGAATACGTTTACTAACAGGAGGCTTGAAAATGCAGAACATTTTTCATTCAGACAGCTGTATGTGGAGAGTGTCATTGTAGACGGGGGAATGAAACAGACTGACAAGAGAAAAGATGTGTAACAGGATCCGTCGGTAACCGTCAGCAACGTCACACAGCTGCATAGTTTTCCAAACATCACTGTATTATTGCAATAATGCGTTAACACTGGAGAATGAGCAGATTTTGAAGAAGTTGGAAGAAGTTTACTTCCATTTGGAAGTAAATTTACGTAGAGGGCACCCTCTACTTTTGTGTGATTTACGTGAAAATTGATATATTGGGGGCAGCAAAATCATGTCCGAGCCTTGTGTCATTGGAATGGCAAATAGATGTACGGATTCCACATGGGCTGATTCACAGCAGCAAGGAACTTTTAAAAACAAACTCCATTAGCTTTCCTGTTTGTCTCCTTTCTTTAAAGTGACAAACATAAAAAGTCTGGTCATGCACCTTAAGCTTTGTGAATAAATGACCAAACAAACGTTCACAGGGGATAAGCACACTGCTACAGTTGCTTTGCAGGCTAGACAGCTAAGTAGATGCTCAACAACAGGACATTATACAGCACATAAACATGCCTGCAGATCTCATATGAGTCTGGGCTGAAGCTACTGCTGTGAACCTTTGTCTTTTCTTTAGTAACACTAACAGTGCTCTAGCAGGCCATGTAGCTGGTGTAGAAGTGTGTTTACTCATATCTCATTTTCTATAGTTTAACACAGCACTTAGGAAGCCTGTCACTTGCTGTCAATAAAACACACACTCTGACATGCTCATACAGCCAGCTGAGACACAAAGGAACATTTGAGATCATATCATGATAACATTTTCCATCCTTTCAAAAACATAAAAATAAATGCAAGTAATACATTAAATTCTAAACTTAGAACGTGAACAAAATGTGATTTCAGTATCACTTCATGTTAACATTTGGTGCTAGTGTCCTTTCCTTCTTGTCATGAGCTAGATTTTTTAAAGTCTGAATGAAGTGCAATGATCTCAGCCTCTCTCAAACCACTTGAATTACAACATGCTGAAATGTTGTAATGGATCTTTGTTCAAATGTTAAAAAATGTTGGCCCAAGCTTTAAACCTACATCAGTCAGATTTCCATCCTGCTGTTTCTCTGTAGGATACCCTTGTAGATCCTCTGAGACTGTTGCAATTTCAACTCAGTTGTACATAGAGTT
The DNA here is from genome assembly GCA_015106755.1 of Etia nguti. Classification (NCBI taxonomy): domain Eukaryota; kingdom Metazoa; phylum Chordata; class Actinopteri; order Cichliformes; family Cichlidae; genus Etia; species Etia nguti. The sequence goes on along the minus strand of VUQG01041880.1, from coordinate 30,489 downwards.
GAATTAGGCTTTATTTGTGCAGATGTAGTGATTGTCTTTATTCTTGTATCATCCTTGTCCTGTAGCCTACACATAAAAATCACGATTCTTCTGTCTTTATAAGTTAAACCCCTTTACTGAAATGATGTGCATAGATTAAAGGCATGGTTTGACAGAAACGGCCAATGCTGTTTTCTCAGAAATGTGTTTGGAATTTCTCTATTGGCTTGTCAAAATTTTGACAAAAAGAGACAGAGTCTTGTCAAGCCTCGGTCTAGTTCTCCCTACCTCCTGTGCAAGTGCCTTACAGAAGTGGAGGCTCCCTGAGTGCAGATGTTCACACCTGACTGCGCCAGACCCCCATGATAGTAACACAGAGCCCGGGGGGGATAGCCGACCTTGTGGACAAGTTCAGGGTTTTGCCAAGGATGTCTTTCGTGTTCCTTATTTAGACAGCTTCGCTAAGGTGTGAGGATAACACAGATGAGCATCCTTTGTGAACATGCTGCAGGGACAGTGGGTGACAGCAGGGATTTCCATCATTTAGCTTTATACCTTCATTACTCTGCCCCTCAAACAGTCATCATCCCCTCCCCTGCTGGTTTGTGATTAAACAATCATGCTTACTCCTAGCATAAGATTGAAAAATGAAAAGTGACAAAAAAAAAGACCCATGGTATGAAAACACTTACAGCTTAGGCACGATGTGTAAAACAGGCACTGAGTGATCTTTCACAGCAACAAGTTATCACACAGTTAACAGTTATGAATGGACATGCAAAAAACATCATATGTATTGTCCAGTCATGTGTACAGGAGTGTTTTGTAGATGAATTTATGTAAATAACGAATAAAAAATATTGTGAGTGTTGGTGTACGTGGAGATGGTATCCATCTGTCACAGTGCTGAGTGACGAGCACAGATGATTCTGAGAAATTTACCACCCTGACCTTTCTGTCAATTAGCATCACTGCTTGTCTTCTCACCAATGGCAAAAGAAGTGTTTTTTTCTTTTCTTGGTTTTTTTTTTCTG
>VUQG01041880.1:0-29286 GCA_015106755.1 Etia nguti | reverse complement strand
CAAAAAAAAAAAAAGATAACAAAAAAAAAAAAAGTGAGACAGTAACCAGAAAAAAGTATCCAAGCGTTTAGCAGCCTCTATCTGTGTGACACATGTACCTGTCTTCTGTGGCTGAAATTCTCTCATCGCACTCGCTACACACAATTATTGCCTTCTCGGAGGCGTGAAAGGAGCTGTCAGAAATAATATTGCCTTTTGAAGTTGTTGTAAAGAAAACTTTTAAGCTATTTTCTATTGACCAGTTTACAGCTATACTCACCCAAGTATGGGACAGTTGCAGTCTGAGCTGTCCAGATTGCCATGATTTTCATTTTTATCACACCATCACACAATTACTGGATCCAAATTGAATTGGCTGAGTCTTATAGCAACGAAGTCCTTTTCTGGTTTTTGTGCTTTTAAGTTATAATAAAAAAAGTACTTGATACAGTGATTGTGAATGACCAAATCCAGTATCCAGTTTAGTAAATATATGCTGAGGCAAACTTTTATACAGATAAGGTATGTTTTTGTAGATGATTACATAACTATGATTTGGACCACACCAATTGTTTCATCAGGATTCACAGCGATACAGTTTCACAGTCACAGCACACATTTGCTCATCATTTCTACTTACCTCCAAAATAATTTACATTTCTCATTGAGATTTTTGCACCAAAGTGCCCCTGCCTCTTTCAATTTGGATCAAAATTCCTTGGTTAGGTACAATAAAGCAGTTATTAAGCAGGTCTATTTCAACAGAATAGACCCATTAATTAATTAATCAAGTCCAAGTTATTACTGACTGAACAGGTTGAGGTTTAATGCCATATGCTGCTAAACATGTTGAAGAATTGTTGGGACTGATTGGCTTCATGATGCCATCTGTAAGTTAAAAAGAGCCTTAAAAAGGAGTTAAAATAAACATTAATTTGATTTTTTACATTTATTTATTTATTTTTACCGATATAGATCCCTATGTGTGCGCACATGTAGTGAGATGGAGCAGAGCAACAAATAAAAGTACTGTAATATAGCAGCTGGGACTGATGGTTGTGTAGCTAGAGGGTAAGTAAAGATATTTTGATGGCTTTCATATGGCTTATTGATCCAGCTTCTCTTGTGGTTAACAGAGGACTTTACCTTGACTTTTCTGAGGCTCAGTTATCTCTTAGGCAAAAAAGAAATCTATAAAAATAGAAAATGTTGGCTTAGGCTTCTGATGCAGATGGAAATGTGGTCTTATAAACAAATAATGCATTGCTACTATTTAAAAATATTTTAATATTTAATTGAAGCCCCTAACGATGAGTTTTATCGTGGGTTTCCATGATTATTAATTACATTTTTTGCCAAATCATTTTACAAGGTCACTCAAATCCCTCAGCTTAGCCTTAATCTTTATATTTAAAAAAAGCAAACCATCAAGCCACATAGACTTTAAGTAGACAACAAAAACACAGTCTAAGTAGTACATATACTAGTATAGTTTGATATGCAATATGGCTAACAGAAGTAATTTCCACTGACTAGAGCTTGTTGCTCAGTTTAGCAGATGTGCACAAGAAATAAAATAGTACATACACATGCACTGCACCTATCCTTTGATCAAATTAACCTGACAGATGTGATTCATTTATGCCCGTTTACAGCCATGCATTAATTTCCCCTCCCTAACACAGTTTATCCCAATTAACACAGTAGCTCTTTCACGAACACTGTGAGGGGGAGATGTGCATGTGTCAGAGCTGCAGTTGGCTGCAGCCAAGTACTAAATGTGATCCAAAATGGAGGGACAGCTATGAATACCAATGCTTGGTACTTCCCTTCACTCATAGTTTGTGCTCTCTAACCTTGTGCTTCTCTAACTTCAATTTCTTTATACTCTTTCATTTCACTACAGAAATGCATCAGCTCAAAGCAGGAAATTGTAAAAAGCAACCCAATATAGCATGCAGGAGTGCACCATTAGAAGAATAATTGAGAATCATAATGGATGTTGTTAGATTAGATGAATTTGTGAAATTCGGGAAAATCCCTTAAATCTACTTTTAGTCTTGTGCACTTTCAGAGAAACTATAAACGTAATTCTCTATCATTGTCTTCCATTCGGCCTTCCTGCTAAAGCACTTCAAAAAGAGCAGGTGACCTAAGGGATAGTTGAGTCATTCCAGTTTATGACAGTGTTTTCTCTGAATAAGCCACAACTTGAGGCATGAGAACTTCAAAATGCTTGACACTGGGGCATCAGCAGTGTATCAATAATCAGAGATGGGTGAACGTATCTGCTCATCATTTTATTTAATGGTTTTACACAGATTTTCTGTACTGGTCTTTCATTTATTTTTCATCATAAATATCCACAATATGTTTAGTCTGATTTGTGGAGCCTGGCATTCATCTTACTGCCAGTGGCCCCCAGCTGATTTAATGACTCAATTTTTCCAGTGAAATTTGAATATGTAGACCAAAGGGAAATAGCCACAGGATAGACACCATGACTTCTTTGACTGCCCTATCTACCACTAGCTGGCAGTGGGAATGGACATATAGGCGGGTAAAATGACAGCACAATTATACATGATACCAGAATTAATGAAGAGTGATTAATGCTTGGTGTAACTGAAACCACAGGGGGAAAATATTGACAGATGATCAAAAACAGTGCCTGTTCAATCAGCAACAATGCCCTTGGTTCAGGTAATGACACTAGCCTATGCACTTCCAAACTTCAAGTGCACCAAAGTGCTTCTGAGAGTAAAGTAATTTGGTACAGGATAAAACGAGCAAGAAAAGAAATTCTAAAGTAATTCAGTGAGCCCTATTGAGTTGTGGCTGTTTTCTGCCATGTCTTTGCAGTCTGTGTTTGGATTATATAACAATATTTTTCAAGCTGATACAGCAACAATGAGCAAATATGCTAGTCTCTGTCTTAGTATACAATCACCAGGATCTTAAAATGAAGATCTTTAGCTGATATATTATTAATAGTTTTTACAGGTTTTAGTGCGCAAACCCTACCACTGAACAGGAGATAAAGCTGAGGTTAGTGAGAAACTCATTAGTTTTGGTCATAATTTCAAGCATTAGCACTGAGACAGGATATGAAGTCCTGAATATCTGTTGTGTTTTATTCCAGCAATTGTTCAAGTAAAAAGTAAAATGACCTGACCTCGACACAACAGATCAACTATTTCAATGGGTAGTTACCACACCGCATGTAGAAATATACTAAAAGCTTTGTATGATGATGGCTGCAATGTAGGACTGACAGAGCATTAGGGATAATCCTACAATTCCTACACCACTCATCTAATGTGGATGTGGAGACTCAGCACCTCACAGTGATTGTTTAATTTCAAATGCAGGATGAAGGGATACAAGACCACCACAGCAAAACACAAAAAATACTTTTTTGCGCTGTGATTTTTAAACAGATTAACTTTTTGAAATTTTAACACATCCGCACATTTATATTACAGGCCATGCAATCCTTTTTGACCCTGCTAACATCTAAGCATACGGTGACCTTTTTGCTGACCACATATCACAACCTTAACGTTTGCTGTGGAGCACCTGTACACAGGACAGGAAGTCAGTGTGAAGGTCACCATTTTGGCCAGCAGGACACTCTATTCCCCAGAACGGAGAGGAGACGAGCTGCAGTGGCAGCCTCTAATCCTCTTTAATTTGTTTTCAGATGAGGCTTCGGAATACCAGCCTGCTCCCTAAGCAGAGATCACATAAGAACGTGGGCTGGGACAGCTGTCTCCTCTTCTGGCAGTTTTAATACAGGTCTAGTTGCCACCCCACCCTGCAATGAATTTTTCTGATGGTGAGCTGAGTATTTACTTTATATGGCTTTTAGTGTGACAACGGGGATGCAATTCCGCAAAGTACAAAAGCACAGTAGTGCTAAAATGGCTGTTTAAAAGAACAAAAAAAAAAACCCAACAGAAAATGAATGAAGGTGGAGGTGGAGAGTGTTGCTTTGCTTTTTTCTTTATCAGCAGTCAAGCAGTGGTCTCCTCCTTCTCAGCCCTTTAAACAAAACAAACCTTGTAGTTGGGTATGGGCGTGTCCCCTTTCTCCTTTGTTTGATAGTAAAGGATGAACTGGGGAAAAAAAAAGAGGGAAAAAATGTACACAGATGTGTGCCTCACCAATTCACCTACACCAGTGTGAGTAAGATCACTGCGTAAAGGCTTGTGCATCTCGTCGCGGCACAGTTTTATAGCAACGTGGTCAGATGAAGGCTTGATTCTACTAAAGTGATGAAGCGCATCTTGGGAGACAGTGGGGGTTTAAAAGCTGCTGAAACAAAGCATGCAGGCAGTAGGTCGGTGATACAGGCAGGGGACTGGCAGTCCTTTAATCCTAACCATTGTGCTGATAAATCAGCATGTGAGTTTCATTTTTATCCCCCTTTCCAGTTTGCTTGGTTCTTGAGTGATGAACAAACCCCAACTCACCTTTAAGGCCTTTTGATGTAATAACCAACTATAGATTACACCGTCTGCAATGGCCAGATTGGTGTTGATGCACTGGGCTAACAGGTGGATGGTCTCAGAGTCCAGGTAGCTTTCGGGCAGACGGCAGCAGTAGTGAAATCCCTGGGGACATCACAGCAATCTAGTCAGAAAGCTTCACTTGATATTATGTATCTAAGTAATTCTCTGCTAGTAATTGAACTATGCTGGATGAAAAAACCTTTAGTATATTGAACTTGAGCTGATATTTCTGAGAAAAAAAAGAATAGGAGCTACATGACCTGCCAGATTTTTTTCAATTATCACTTTGATCATTCTCTGTCCATGAACACAGCACTTTACTGTGAATCTTACAAAACCTTTGGAACCTCTTGTGATAGAGAGAAGGATTTATGTAGCCTCTCTAGTGTACTTCCTTTAAAGTTTGCCTCACTATAATGTTTTGTAACAGTTATACCTTATACATTACAACTTTATTTTTCAAAGAATAGGATCCATTCCGACTCCCATTTATCTCTCTGTATGATAATTGTATGAGAATAGATTGAAGATTATGCACTCTAGTTTTTCATTCCATCATACTCACCATGACTCCTCCACCCTTAAATGAAGCTAGATAGATGACAGAATATCTATTTTCTGCCTCGCACACAATTGTTTGATTTTTAAGAAGTACAACATACAATACACACTGCCATAAGCAAAAAATGAAAAAGAGATGATGATACAAAGTAGGAAGACTCATTTTGAGGGCCACTAGAGTTAATAGAAATGTATAATACAATACCAGAAAGCTGGGCTGAGGCACCAGTACAACCCTGCAGGTTATGTTTGTCAGGCAAACTCAATACACTCAATAGTAGATGTCTTAATTGAGGTCACTATGGCAATAGTTTTTCTTCCTCCTATTTTTACCTTTTGGGACATCAAGAAAATCTCCTCTTTTTGGCCTCAACATTAAAATGGTTTGAGTAAAGAAATAATAATAAAAAAAAACATCACTGCCCATGGAAGATTGCATTTCTAGAGTGGTTGAGTGAGGCTTCAAAGTGGATAGAACAAGAGCAAACCATTGCAGAGGTTTTGTGAATAGTCACTGAAAAAACAGCCTCCTTCTAACAGTAGCAATTCCACTATGATAAATTGAGTCTGCAGTTTATGTTCCCTGCATGTGGGATACAATCCTCAAATCTGGCCATTTGACATTCAGAATGGTCATTTTTCCACATTCTCCTCCCTCATTTCCTGCCATTGCTCACGACCCTAGGTGATGCAGAGGTCTACAGATTGAATGCACAAACAGTTACTGATACCCTAGCGAGTCTGTCTCTGGGTTACCAGGACAACTTGCTTCCTTGGTAACAACATCATGACTTCTTTGAGGCCTTTCATTAATTTCGAGCCCATTTACCATATTAAAGGCACACTGGAATATCTATTTTCTAGGCTCTGTGCTATTTTTTTTTCTTAACTGTGTGCTTGTTTGTTGTATTTATTAGAAACAAATGGGGAAAATCCAAACAAACAAACAAAAAAAACAGGTAACGTTTTATGAATATTATTTTGTAGAGGGTACAAGAAGCCACATCTTTCTCACAGTTCCACATCTTGTTAATTTGCCTTTTTTGTAATAGAACATAAAAACGAAACAAGTATTGAAACTCTCTCATTTATTCATCTTTTATATAGCCAGCCATTATCATGTGTTTGTTTCCCTGTTTGTTTGTCACTAAAATTGAACTGTGACTCCTGCCCCGTCAGTGATGAGTTTACTTACATGTAAAACACCCACACTTTTGTACCAGAGGCTTTTATGAATATTGGAGTAAAAAATAGTGAATAGAATCATTAATGCTATTTGATAAATTGCTTTTTTTAAGGGTTGAGGTGGTATTTGGGAACACATTTGGTCTGTAATGTGGATGTCCACTTAATTTTTCAGGCAAAATAAACACTTCTAAGCTGAGCAGACACTCAGGCCACTATCTGCTTCAGTGCACGTCTGCAGCTGATTCACTTACTGCAGATACCGCCAATAGAATATTACATTTTGTTATACTTTTTCATGGTCAAGTGTCAATAAGACCATTTTCTACATGGTTGCTTGAATTTGGTCAGATGTATATGTCCACTAACCAAACGTCGAGTCAGTACCATGGAAGAGCTGAAAATTACAGCATTACTTCAAAATCCAACTTCATTGTGAAACAATGCACTTTCAGCTCTTTACCTCACCCTAAAGTAGAGATTCTTGCTTGATATTGTGTGCATCAGTCAGTTTTTCTTTCACATAAATATTTGGGAGATGGCCAAGTTGCAGCTCTGATCATAAACTCCTGGTCCTCCTACATGAGTGTATTATTTGGATTTCTAATGCTGTGGGGAGGCACATAAGTTTAGGGGAGAAACATGTTACAAAAGCTTCTTATTGTTTCCTAACACATATTTCAGTCTTTATAGATGTGTGTCTTTTTGATTGCAGCTGGCTTCAGAAAGCTGAGACGCTACCCCTGCCAACCCCCACCAACTCAACCAAGAAAAGAAATTGGTTCACTTCTCCCAAAACAAAATTATTTAGATTGGCAGCCACAACAATAACAGCTAATTTACACAGCTGCAATAATGATGCTAGAAGGGAGATGAATCTATATATCTGTGATGATGCAGTTTAATATCCTTTCAAAAACTAAAAAAAGGCATTTTATCCTACTGGTGTGTCTAAGGATGGCTTTATCTTCATAAAATTTGCCAGATATTCCAATATAATGAATCACTTTAGTTAGGAGGAGGAAGATCTTGCTTTAAGTGCATTTTTCTACATGAGTGCATTTTGTGTGTAATAATTTAAAAGCACATATAAACAGAAAGACATTTTTCTGTCCTTAAAAACTATATATAGTAATATAGTAGTATAATCTTATGGGTCTTTTTTTTCTCTTTGTTTTATGTATGTTGTGATGGCCCGGCCTCTGTGCTCCCTGCTTCTTCCTTTTTTTCCAGCAGCAGCAGCTTGGAGATGTGGCTGTACCTGGGATTTTGGAGTGATTAAGGGTATAAAGGCTGCTCTCTCAGTCCTTTCTTTTTCTCTTTCTCGGAAGCTTCCACTTCCATCATTCTTACTTGTTAGGTTATTTTTGGTTTTTACATCCTTATCTAATACTTTGTATACATTTACCATCATCCATCCACCCCATCCACTAGTGATACCTGACACTTTCATACCTCAGTCGATTTTTAAATTAAATAAACTGGGTATTTGGATTTTGCCTTTGTTTCTTGAGCCAAACAGCTAAAGGTACTTCCACTTTGCTGTCATGCCCAAACTCTATCATCCCATTTTCTCATTCTCAAGTTTTCCTTTCTCATCAGTTTCAGTAAAATAATCTTATCTGTAAACTATCAAATTTTATGTTTTGGCATCTTTGCTAAAACATGTAACATAAGCACTATACAGACTGCAGACCCCTCTCTTCAAGTGCTTTCTACTGCTGAAAGGACTGTGAAGGGGTTTTTGTTGTTTGTTTTTTAGTTACTCATTTTCCAGTTTTTCAGGCAGCGCTCTTCAGACATACAAATTATCAAATCATGTAAACTCCTGAGGCATTGGAAATCTCCAGTGAAAATACACAAGCTAATGGCACATTTGTCCCTGCACATACAAGTTCCCAGCTGGATAATCTACACCAGACATGGCTGTATGAGCCATTTTTCCTGATGGCATGGCCATTGAAAATCTGGTACTACTACTACTCCCTGGGGTCTACTTGCATGCTTCAGCAGTGGTCATCCTCTGTCTCTATCATGCAAGCCTTCTGTGAAAGCTATACAATTTAAACCTTGTATCTTTCAAGAGTGTTTTTTTTCCTTAATGGTTTGAGAAAGGAAAACATGTTTCTGTGTTGGTATTTATATTCTAAAAGTCTAAAATGAATGTAACTCAAAGTGCTTTACTGTAATAACTTCACAGCAAATAAGGAGAAATATATGTACTCAGCGGCTAATGTACACTAATACAAATATAGATGAGAAAAAGCTAGGTATAGAGGGTTCTAAGATTTAACGTTTTTAGTTGAGTGGCTAAGAGTGGTACATACTACAGCATCTAACTAACTCTTCTGGGAAGACTGTCTATATTTCTTCTCTGGCTTCAACTCTGCTTACCAATGACATAATAATTCCACAGGCCTGAGGCCATTCAGAATGAGGACCCACTGACATGGCTCATTGTGAGCAATATGGGCTTGTGTGTGTGTGTGTGTGTGTGTGTGTGTGCACGTGCCTGTGTGGATGGGTGTAGGGGAGCATGGGGAGGTGGGATTACAACTGCCAGGTGCTGACACTCTTGAAGCTTAGGCATGTCATTAAACAGTAAATCACTCTGACTGAAAAAATCAACTCCCAGATTTCTGTTAGCAAAAGAAGACCTTCCGCATGGGCACAGATTGTGTTCTTGGCAAGAATAAATCAACATCCAGTCATCGAGATTCTCCCGCTACGTAACGCTTCCTGAGCTCAGCTTGCATGTACAGTTACAAATCACCACCTGAGTTGTGTTGAACATTCTTCACTGCAGCATTCATTCATCCATGCTGACTACCAGCCTCGTAAATATGTTAAATTTAAAGATGGAGTAAAAAAAAAAAACCAATAAGTATTTTTGAGCATTTTTTAATGAGTTGGACAAACTCAATTGTTTATTGTTAATCTATTGCATTTAATAGGATAAGATGCAGTAATGTAGGAAAAAATAGCTTATTTTTCTGTCTTGAATCTACTGCATGGGCATGTGTGAATGTTGCCCGCTTTTAGAAAAATATAGTTAAAAGGAAAAGCCAATTTCTCGCAACCTTGTTTTGGTAGTTGGGGCCATCATGTTTGGTTTTGACACCATGACATTTGTGAAATCTCGGGGATGCAGCAACCAAGGTAGATACAGCTTAACAACAGAGAATAATAAGGCACCACAAGCTGTCAGACAAATCGCTTGGCTGCTCGGTGCATTCTGCTTGAAATGTTTTGATTACCAGAGATATACATAAAAAAAAACACTACTCTAAGATTAAGGTAGAGATACACATTTATTTACATACAAATTCATATAAAAATATAATTTAGATGGTTAGTATTTCTCATGATACGAGTCACTTATAAGGAAACACATAAGGAGTGGGAGTTTAAGGTTACTGGAGTAAAGATAGCGCAGTTAAGAAAGTGGAGGAAGAAGACACAAGAGTGCTGTTGGTGTTTGAACAAGCTGACACAGGTAGCTAATAAGGGGTTGTAAGATGGGAGCGTTGAAAGCTTGTACACTGGCAGACAGGTGACCAAGGGGTTTGGTGTGGTTGACAGGTGGAGAGCGGGTCAGGCTAGTGAATGGAGCCGTAGGCAAGAAGAGGAGTGAAAAAGAGTTGGTTTGACAGGTGATGAGGTGGTGGATCTAAGCACAGGAGAATAATCTTATAAAACAAAAACATGGGGCGTTAACTATGTAGCACAAGGAGGCAAGGAGACCTAAATGTAGCCTGTCTTATACAGAACAATCTAGCAGAGAATGACCGAAGAGATGGTATAGATTTGCTGCTGAAGATGGGTTGATGATCTACAATTGAGCATGCTGATGGAATGAGCAGGAAAGGAAGGAGAAGGAAGTGACTCAGACATAGGTGGACAACCAGGGAAACAAAATGAGAGACAAAAGGAGAAAAAATATATAACCAGAGCCATAACTTGTTTGTGTTGTTTGAAAAGTTCAAAAATGACTGTAAGAAACCATCTTCTTAAAATAAAAAAAAAAGTATTATTGTATAAGTTTTGTTTTATTATTATATTAGTATATTAGCTTGTCCGTGTTAAAAAGGATGTGGGAAAAGGGTATTTTTTTCTGATATTTATCTGTATTTTTTTTTATCTTTGATGCAAGTATACTCTTTTTTGGGCAAACCTACAAGAACAGTGATTAAACACAGATATTACAAATGTGTTTGTTGGTAGCAGTAGATTGTAAAACACATCAGTCAAGACATTTTCTAAAGAGCCTCCTGTCCTATTAAAAACACATCACTGCCCACAAGCTTTGAACCACTGCCTTCAAATCCAGCACATAATTTTAGAAATGCAGTTAGCAGATGAATTTACCGATTACCAGATGGGTCCACTTTTGTAGACATTTACAGCTGACTCTTACATGGCATATTTTATGTGTTTAATTACACATGAATGTGTGTCTGATGGTGTAAAATATTTCGTTGTTCCAATACAGTCTATTAAATCAATCCCCAATCCTCGCATTCAGTTTTTGAACTAAAATCGCCATATTGTATCCCACATATTCATTTTCTTTTCTGGAAGTGATAATCTCAAACATGCTTTCGACACTACAAATCAGTTCTGTTTGTTTACATTGCTTGGAGGCACAGTTGAGAAGGCGCTCTGAGAAACTCAGTCATCCATTTTTCTCATACATTAAGTCGCACTGACATCTAAGCAAAGGTAGGCCATAGCCATAAATCACAGAGCACAATAACAGGCACATTTTGGGCCGGTCCATCATTGGCTGTGTTTTGTTTTCTCATTGCATCTTGGCAAATTGCTGTTATTAATGGGAGAAAGCATAGTTTGCAGCCCTCATTAGATGTTGTTCCAACAGCGCCTCTGATGGATTAAGACAAGCCGGAGGCCTTGTCTGCCTCCGCAACCAGCTAATATGAGCCAATTAAATGCCATGCACTCTTTGGCCACTCCGCACTTGCCTATGTGCTCTTACAGGGATCTGCTAGTATTCTTCTTCATTGCCAAACAGTTTTTAGTTTCAACCGGTAATTTCAAGGATTTTCTGGATGTTCTTTTTGTAGAACAATGGGCTTAACCTCATGTTCAGTGATAATAAATTACCTCCCCTTAAAGCAGTTAGTTTCTCCAAGGGTGCTGAACATTTTTCTTTGATCAAGTGTGTTTTAAATGTCCGTGCACATTTCTTCAGTCTCTCCTCTCACTAATTGGAACTATTTGCAACACAAGCTCTGTTGGTTCTAGCCACCATGTGAGAGTCACTGCTGTGGTTTGGGAGTATTAGGTTTCAGGCCTAGCGGTGTGTCAGATTCATGCAGATAAAGCTTATGGATAGGTGGCTGTGAGCACCGTTAGCAATATATCTGAGACTTCCTTTAGAGGCAGGGCCAAATATCGCTGAAAGGTTCAATATTGTGCAGCATAAAAAAGCAGAAATGCACAAAAAAAATCTCACAAGAAAAAGAGTCTCCCTACCTGTGAATGTAAACACAGCTAAAGTGAGGATGTTCATAATGCATAACACAACTTCTAATATATAGATGTATATACACACCAGTAGTCACCTGATAGATGGATCCAGTGATGTGACATCCATGGTAAGGTTAAAACTTTTCAAAGCAACGAAATAACTCTGGGTCAATAACTGTTTAATACACCAAAACATTGCATTATTAAACAAGTTTGACTTATGTGACGTCTTATGTATTAAAATATTCAAAAGATAATTTAAATAAATGAACTGAATAAATGGTATCGACTGTATAGTAGTAAGTCTATGCAGTCACAGCCATGTAGTGGATTAAATACTGGGATTTATGGGTAGGGGAATTAATCAGTACACAGTTTCAGTAGCTAATCAAAATGACATCCGATATGTTCAATGTTGACTTTAAAAAAACACAACAAAATAAAACATCATCAGCATTAATATTAATCTCCAAATGAATTATAATTAAATGCCTGTCCTCTTTTAGATGGATATTTGAATCAGAAAGGAAAGTTAAGATTACACTGATTGAAAGTTCATATTGAGTCCAGAGAGTGTGGCAACTTCTATAATGTAAATCTCCAGATAGCCTGCCTTCTCCTTAATAGTAAGTCTCCACCCCTAGGTAGCATTGAAAAAGTTAACGTGGAACACGAAGGAGGCCATACTATGTCTTATATAGGTGAAGCAGGCTGCAAATTGACAATCACTATCCAGTCATCATACCACACTTTTTAATGTTAATACTTTTACCAACACATTCAAGGCCACATTCCAATTTATCATATATACAATGTGAACGTATACACAGGTGATCACATACCTAATTGGTGATAAAAATGTTGGTATGAAGGGTTTTTTTTATGAAGAAAATCAGCATAGAACTAATGATCTCCAAGATTTTTCCCCCCAATTTTTTCAAAAAATACATCCTTTAGCGCCACACTGAAGGAATAAAGTAGCTACACACGTACTTTAACTGCCTACTTAGATTTAGAAAAAGATCATGGTTTGCTTTAAATACCGCATTATATGATAACGGTACCCCTAGCGGTAAAAAGAACATCTTGTGGGTATCTCTGAGATGCTATTGGCTTTGACTAAACAGCAGTGTTTGACACTGTGGGAATGAAAATAGACTCATGTTCTCATTCCCACAGTATCATGAGTCTGATTATGAGAACAGACTCATAATCGGTAAGTCGGGTTGGAGTGAGGCATATGTTTTGCTTCAATAAAAGCAACAGTAGTGGAAACTATAATATGGTGGAATCGTAAAAACATCAAAAACTGCAGAGAAATTGTGCTGTAGATTTTATATTAAGTGCTTTTTTGTATGGACAACGGCTGATTGGAGACTTGTATGCCCAATCAGAGCAGATATGGGTTTGCAGACAGCTGTCTAAACGATCACAAAATTGGAGTGTTATGTGAATTTATCTCATGGGTGGTTAAGAAAAAACAAAAAAAAGAAAACTTGCCATTGTGGGTTTGTATTCTCAGAATGAATTAACACTTTAGAGTTTTCGCTATGTGAATTTTCCTCATAGTCTGCGTTTTAACTACGGCATCAATCACAACAAGGGATGTAGCTTTGCTGGAACACTTTCAAGTGAGAATGGGTAAATAAAATGTGTTTAATTGATGAAGTCATTTGGATGGCATTCAGCGCTTATTTAATTGCATGGGAATTGTGCCCTTGTGTCTTGGTATGTTCAGACTGAAACTGCTCCAGTTTCTCATAGGGATTATATGAAATGTGAACTTCTCCAGTATGAGTGCATAACCCATGTAATGTGCTCTTTTAAAATTTCTTCATCCCTCTCCATATGCTTTGGAGCATTTTTATGTCTGTGGCTATGCTACTTTTTTTTCTGTGCCACATAGTCAGTGAATTGTTCACAATTAATCCCTGCAACCACAAAAGAGAACCACCATTTACCACTTACATTAAATATGTCCATTACTAAAGGCAAGACACACACTTGTCTCCTGGCGAATGACTAACTCAACGTTCCACAGAATTATTATTATTATTTTTTTATTTTTTTGAATATGCATTTACGCCACCTCACTGAAAAACTCGCAGAGAGACATTTACAAGGCTAGTCTGCTCCTCTTGTGGGTTCATAGTAAGTGGTGAGGATTTTCCGTAAGAGCATCAGCTCTGTGTTAATGACATGCAGTCCCCGAAAAGGTTTATCCATTCAATTTGACTCTGGAGAGAAGATCTCTTCAGCCTGCTGATTAAATTAAGATTCCTTAATAAGCATATCTAGGTGCACTGACATGCGAGACAAGCTGAGTCTACCAGTGAAGATACCCAAGACCCATCTTACATTTCTTCATTGTACTATACGTATGTCAGTTTTATGTACTTTTACCTATTACATATTACTTATTTATAGGAATTCATGTTTCCGATGTCTTTGTTCGAGACAGTGTTTTAGAGCCATTATCCTTTTTGGAGAAGTAGTGAAATGCAGTGTAGTTTTATCAAAGGAATACTGGAAAGATTATCACATTGTCATCTAAACTGTGGCAAACAAGCTGAGGTGAATCATGGTGAACAAGATAGCAACTACAGTCACATGAAACAAACATAAAAAGAAAACAGGACTCTATGTAGTCCTATGAAAAACTAAGGACACCGCATGTTTGAATATCCTGTAGCACATTTAGCAGAAATAACATGAAATAATTGTTTTCTGTGTGACCTTATCAGTCTCACCTCACTCTGCAGGAATTTTGATTCACTCTTCTTTACTCCTCTTTAGTCTATTCAAGTTCATGGGTATTTGTTTATGCACAGCTATCTTAAAGACTTACCACAGGCTTCAATTGGCACCTGGCTGCTACTTTCCCTCTTAACTCCTGTGAAAGCAGTAAGGTTGTTCTTTCTTTTTCACATGACTATATCAGAGGAGAACACTAGCGAGTATGCCACCAAAAACCAAGGATTTCTGGTAAAGTTTTGCACAGAATTACTAAAACACATGGCTCACCTATATTGTCCCTGTGTTCGTCGTGATGAAGAACAAACTTAAGTGTTTTTGGCTTATACATGATGTAATTTGACTTCCATGACATTTTCTTTAATGCATACAAAGTTTGGAGGCTGTGCAAAATCTAAATAAAGACATAAAATAAAGATTTGCAAGACTCATAAACCCGTACTTTTATTCACAGTATAACAGAAACTATATCAAATTGAGAAAGCGTACCATTTTAAGAATAGCTCATGTTGATTTTGACGGTAGAACTCACAAATGTTGGAACACAGGCAACAAAAGGCTGGGAAGGTAACTGGAAATATTTTGAAGGTTTAACTGGCAACAGGTCAGTAATGTGATTGGAGAAAAAAAAGGCATTTAGGGAGGCAGAGTTTCTTAAAGATGGAGGAGATTCATCAGCCTGCAAAAACGGCATCTGTCAACTGCAAACTATTTCAGAACAATGCTGCTCATCGTGAAATTGTGAAAACTGTGAAGTAATATCTAATCAAGTACAGCACATAATATCAAAAGTATGCAAGAATCTGGAGCAATCTCCATCCACAAGGGTCAAGGCCAAAAATTTGTTAGGTGCTCGTGATCTTTGGGCCCTCAGGCAGCATCACATTAAAAATAGTCATGATTCTGTCATGGAAATCACTGCACGAGCTCAAGAATACTTCCAGAAAATACTGCCTGTAAAGGCAGTTCACTGTGCCATTCGCAAATGCAGGTTAAAGCTCTATTATGCAGAGAAGAAAACATACAATAACATCCAGAAATGCTGCTGTCTAATCTGGGACATAGCCCATTTAAAATGGACTGAGACAAAGTGATAAGCTGTTCTGTGGTCAGACAATTCAAAAGTTGAAATTCTGTTTTTAAAAAATGGACACCAGGTCCTCCAGACTAAAAAGGAGAGGGACCATCTGGCTTGTTATCAGTTGTTCTGAAAAGTAGCTAAAGGTTTTAGAGCAACATATGCTCCCATCTATGATGTCTTATTCAGGGAAGGCCTCTCAGCAAGGGAACGGTAAACTCTGTTTTGCATCTATTACAACGGCAGGATTTCATAGTAGATGAGTTTTTGAACTGGCCTAAAAAACGCTGCAGTCAAGAGTTTTCACAAATTGAAAACATTTGGTTCATCATGGAATAAATAAAAAAAAGTCAGACAGTGTACTATAGAAAATGAAATATTCCTCTGTGTGTGTTGTAGTCAGAGCTTCTCTGTTCAGTATTTTGCTCTTCTGGTATTTACAAAAGGATACAAAAAATAGTGAAAATAGCAGGGAGATGGTAGAGTTCATACTAGAGTGTTCAGTCAGTTCACCCAAAAAATAAAAAATATTAAAAAGGGAATTTATTTATTTTAATTTATGCGTACTTGTTTAATTTCAGCTCAGTGTGAACCGCTCTCCCTTGTTTTCTTCATTGTGTATAAACCAGAGGAGAGCAGCAGAACAGCAGTAAAGACTCTCATCACAATGGTGGGCCTAAAATCAGTTGGCTTACTGTATTGTGTTATGGCCATTCAGTGTATGATATTTTATAATGCTAGTGCGGGCTAATGGTTATGATGGTTGTGGCAAGAGGTTTCTTTTTTCTTTTTTCTTTGGCTGTAGTGTCCCTAAGCTTTCTGGCAGATGATATACCAAAAGCAAGTGGAGGCATGGCCATTTGTTTTGGTTTTAGTTTGATATGCTTATGGTCTAATGCAATATCTGGTGGTTTTAAATTTCACTTGTATTTGTGAATTTCATTTACTTACCACCTTTAACATCCTCGGAGAAACAATCATCACTTTACAAACCAGTTCTAAATATCTAAATTACCATTGTGCATTATATTCAATTCAATTCAGTTCAGTTAAGTTTTATTTATATAGCCCCAAATCACAACAACAGTTCCCTCAAGATGTTTTATATTGTAAGGTACCCTACAATAATACAAAGAAATAGAGAAAACCCCCAAAATCATATGACCCCCTTTAAGCAAGCACTTTGGCGACAGTGGGAAGGAAAAACTCCCTTTTAACAGGAAGAAACCTCTGGCAGAACCAGGTTAAGGGAGGGGCGGCGTCTGTTGCGACCAGTTGGAGTGATATGACAAAATTACATTCTTTTCACAAGACCGTGAGCATATTTATATGCCGTCCTCAAAAATGCAAGGGATTTCTGAAATATACTCACAAGTGAGTGAGATGGATACTGAAAAGACATTCTGCGTCTGATCACTATTCTCCCCAGCACGGAAGCAGAAAAAGTGCTTTTTCATCCTATAATTAGGTACCTACGGTTGACTGTTCATGCTACACGTCTCTGCAGTTGTCCATTTCTTACACTGATCACCTGGGGAATTCTGTAAAACACTGATGTCCTTAATATTCTGTTAGTTATGTCACTATGTCAATATTATATAGAAATATTGGCCGTTGAGTGCCATTTTATTCTGTTTTATATTTTCACTTTCATATCCATCTGTTTTCTGAGATATAATTCCCTCATTAAATACTGAATGTGCTGAAGCTGGTGATATGTTGGGCGAGGGTTGCTTGTCATTGGAAATGAGCCTACTAACTGCTTCATTTTGCCTTAGCCAGATGTAAGGAGATTATTGCTAATACATAAACTAAATACTATATCTTTTAGGATTGTATGTAGATATAATACATTCTTTTTGATTCAGTTAACTCTTTTAGTACATAGATCCTTTCCTTAAATTTATCCACCTTCAGTCTTTAGTCTCCCACCCCCCGACAGTTTTTGGATGTATTTATTTTTTCTCAGGTCTTCTCATTATCACCAGGTAATTGCCTTTGTATCACTCCATTTTTATTTGGGCGATATAATCTCACGCTTATGCTGATGTGCTGTTCTGTTATCACCCCGTGTGTGTGTGTGTGTGTTCAATTGTGAAACTGCAGCTCTGTGTGATATTTTTTTGTGTGTGTGCAAAGGGCTGATGATCAGGCACAATAAAGCATTCATCTCTGAAGAGTATGACCTTGTATTTGGCAGTTACTTTTTCTTATTTTTTTCTCCTTTTGCGTTTGCTGTTTTTCTGTGTGTACGTAGCTTTTTTTTGTTGTGTTGTTGACTTTTTATCACAGCAGCTTTCATTTAATCTTCAATTACAATAGATTTGGGCAGCTTCAGGTTGTATACTGCATGGAACAAATTAGATTGTATATTTTGTGATTTTGAAGTTTAAGAAAAAAAACATTATTGTATATGGATTATGGTTCAGCTGCCTATCAGAAGCAATGACAGCATTGCCCATTAAACATATTTTCAACATGTTGTGTCTGATATTTTTCATCATGTTCTTTACTGACTATGAATGTGAAACTATTCATTGTCATGATGCTGCTGAAATGGCTTTGCTTCTATTAGAGGTTGAAGGAGGATGTGTATTCAAAGGCAAACAACTTCAAAAAATAACTGGTGAAAAGCTTAAAACACGTTGCACAACCAAATGTGCTGGATAAACCCAATGAAAATAATAATGTGAGAATCAAATAGACAACTTCTTGCCATAACTGCTGTATGGGAAGAAGTTAAAAGAAGTTGCACTGTAGCTCATTTGTTTGATTTAATCTGTAAACCTGTGACTTATGTAACTATCAGTAAAGGGATGGCATCAAGACCTGCATGGTAACATGTTCTTTTCTCTGTATAGGATAAAACATGACTTTTTCCCCCAAAGTGAATCTATTAATTCTACACTACTGATTTCTTTTCTAAAGAAAAGAAAGAAAGAAAAGAAATACCACTAAATTATATACTGCTTCAGAAGAGGTATTGTTATCGTATGTTACTGTACTAAAAGTTTTTGTTTCCATTCTCTTTTTTCAGGATATTTGACAGTTACCATAGAGCCCCTGCCTCCTGTTGTTGTTGGTGAGACTGTTACTCTCAAGTGTAACTTCAAAACTGATGGAAGGCTGCGTGAGATTGTTTGGTATAGGGTGAGTAAACCTTTCTACAGTTTCAAAGCCCTTAAGCATGAGTTGCTTTCTAGAGCATTCATTTGTGTTATTTCTAGCCATTTGTCATTTCAAGGAGGTCAATGCCAATAGTCATATCACAGGTTTATGGCTGTGTTAGAACAACCATGTGCTGTCAAACCGCAGTTGTTAGAAAACAAGCTATGATTTGAGCCAGCTGTATGGGAGGCATCACTGGATGTTGCTCTGGAATTTTATTTCTCAATCTGGTGGTCATCACCATCATTTGTTAATAGTTCACAGCTGGTGACTCAACAGTTATTAAAATCCCAGTTGGTGTGATACAGTGCCTAAGTGCTGCTTATAATTAGGTAGCTGTTGAAGGAGAAAAAAAACAAAAAACCCTTGTATATAATGGTTTATATATTTTAAAGTTCTGTATTGAAGTAAAGCAAATCTGCAAAATGTTACAGTTGAAAGAGACGAAATTTGTCTCACTTCAAGTGAGTCACTGATAAGCACTTAAAATGGAAAGCAGTAGCAGCTGCCGCCATCACATTCTTGCCCGACCATTTTTCTTTAAGCCAAAAACTCTCCAGTAATTCTTGAGAGCTATACAGATTTGCTTTGTGAAAGTGTCCGACTTTTTACATTAATGAGTTTTCTGGTGATCAGATTTGTATAATGCAGTACAGACAAATTGCAGACCCTGAAATCTTATCAATCTAGCTTGAGGGTCTTCATTAAAATGCATTATTGCTCTGCATTGTGTCATTTATGGTGTCTTTGATGCACTTTAATGACTGATCTGTTTTCAAAACAAATGCAGGGTGAGTTATCAGATGCCATTATTATTGTATGAGCATGACTCCCTTCACTTTATTTAAAATAGCTCTTGCTTTAAGGAGGATTCTACTGAATTTACAGATAAAGGTTAGGCCACTCACCATAAGCTGTAAATAAACATCATTTCCAAGAGACAACATTGCGTGTACTAGCAGAAAAATTATTCTTGTAAGCTTGACGTCTGAAAATTGAAGATGTCAACACTACAGTTGTTGTACTGAGTATAGGAAAATATATGTATATAGCATTTCTTAAGATTAAGCCATATTTAACTAAATGTCAGTACAGTTAGCCCAGCTGGGTGCAACCTGAAGAAACGCCATGGACTCACCCTCCTGTAGGCCCACCAGTTGCAGAAAGCACCATAGGGGCCGGGTGCAACGTGTGTCAGGCAGCAGTCAGGGGTGTAGCCTCTTGCGGTCCCATCCCCTGGTATAGAGGTTTGCAATTCTGACACGTCACCTCTCTGCTTGGGAAGGAGCATGAGGTAGTAATTGAGGTTGAGCGATACAGGCTAGATATAGTTGGACTCACCTCAATGCACAGCTTGGTCCCTGGAACCAGTCTTCTAAAGACCTGCTGGACTCTGTTCCAGTCTGAAATTGCCCTTGGTAAAAGGCAGCGGGAAGGGGTGGGCACTCTTGTATCCCCTCGGCTTGTGGTGAACAAAAAGGTTGTTTTTCTACACCATCAGGTTGGGGAACAGGTCCTGACTGTTCGCGCATAAGCACCAAATGATAGTTCAGAGTACCGAGTCTTCTTGGGGTCAGTGAGTGGGGTGCTTGGAGGTGCTCCATCTGGTGACTCCCTCGTTCTACTGTAAGACTTAAGTGCTCACATGAGCAATGATAATGAGACCTGCAGGGGTGTGACCTGAATGACGTTTTGTTATTGGACTTATGTGCAAATCACAGATTGTTCATAATGAACACCATGTTCGAACATAAGGATGTCCATAAGTGCACGTGGCACCAGGTCACTCTCGTTTGCAGGTCGATGATCGATTTTGTAATGGTATCATCGTATCTACGGCCGTATCTTCTGGACACTTAGGTGAAGAGAGGAGTGGAGCTGTCAACTCACTTGGTGGTGAGTTGGATCTGGTCTCTCCAGCATTCTCCACCTAAATGTATAGTGAGAGTACACTGGGAATGTCAGGCAGAGGCAAGATCTTGAACTACCCACACCATCAAAACTTTGGAAGCATTCCGAGGGAGCCTGGGGATACTGAGTCCAAATGGGCCCTGTTCTGCACGTCCATTGCAGAGGAAGCTACAAGGAGCTGTGGCCGCAAAGTGGCTGGTGTCTGTTGTGCTGGTAATCCCTGAACCAGATGGTGGACACCATCAAGCTAAAAAAGAAGTCCTATCAGGCTTGGTTAGCCTGTGGTATTTCGGAGGCAGCTGATGGAACGAGGTTAGGTGGTAGCTGAAGCAACAACTCGGATGTGGGAGAATTTTGGTTAGGCTATGGAAAAAGACGTTCGGACTGCCTCAAAGCAATTCTGGCAAACAATCAGGAGGGGAAAGCGGTTCTCATTGGAGGTGGGGTGCTACTGACTTCAAATGAGTATATAGTTGAAGGGTGGAAGGAACACTTCGAGGACCTACTTAATCCCACTGAGGGGATTGGAAGGAGAGTCCAGGGACAAGTGGGCTGACTCGTCCATCACTGGGGGAAAGGTCACTGAAGTAGTTAAACCACTCCTTGGTGGCCTGGCCCTAGGGTGGACGAGGCTCAGCCTGAGTTCCTAAAGGCTCTGGATGTTGTATGGCTGTCTTGGTTGACACACCTCTGCAACATCGTGTGGACATCTGGGGCAGTGCCTAGGGATTGACAGACTGGGGTGGTGGTTCCCATTTTAATAGGGGGGCCAGAGGGTGTGCTCCAACTACAGGGGTATCACACTCCTCACCCTTCCTGGGTATACTAGGGTGCTGGAATTGAGAGTTCTTCTGTTAGTCGAACCTCAGTTTTCGTCCTATTCATGGAACACTGAGCTCCTTATCCTCTCAAGGATATTTGAGGGTATGGGAGTTTGCCTAAACAGTCTATATGTGTTTTGTGGACTTGGAGAAGCACACTTGGGGGATGCTTCGGGAGTATAGGGTGTCTGGCCCACTGCTACGAGCCATATGGTCCCTGTACAAGTGTTGCAGGAGCTTGGTCCATGTTGCTGGTAGTAAGTTGAACACGTTCCAGGTGGGTGTTGGACCGTTACCAGGGCTACCCTTTGTCGCCAATTTTGTTCAGAATTTTTATGGAAAGAAAATGAATAGACGGATGGATGTCAGGATAGTTGAACCCATAATGCATAATTGTTATGGATTTTTTTTTCTCAAATTTTTTCTATCTACCTATGTGTAAAAATCTGGACAAAACTGATAAAATGTCCTTCAAATGAAATATTTAAGTGAGCAACTGTAATATTAATTATGTGGCACAGGAGATACATTTTCCACACAGTGTGTAAGGGAAAGGTTAAAAATCCTCCTAAATGATACAGTCAGTACTCTGGGTCCACATTCACTATTGTTTATCTGTCAAATAAACTGGTTATTAAAAATGTGAGCTGGAATTTTTACAATTTAAAACATCCGTAGACCCCACACTGTCAGTGAGGTATGCAGACCCTGCTGGGTCATTCTGCGTGTATTTGAAGAGTCTGTAATGTAGAGTACAGCACTGTGGTGATATTCACCTTGGTTTCACCATCCAAACCTAAGCTGCAACACTATTCATTAATGAGCAAGCAGCAGTTTATTGCTTAGGCAGGAAGTGTATCTTTAGAGCAGCTTCTGCTTTCTCACTTTTATTATTGTGGAATAAGACAGTATCTCTGGGCTCATCTGAGCAAATGCTGACCTTTCAAGGTAGGACAAAAAGAGATTTATGGCACTTTACACATTCACCTTGCTGTCATAGATCACCTTCATTGCTGTGACAATTTAATTTAATCAAGCAGAATTTGGGGAGTATTGTTTTGCTTACATTCTTTCAGATTTCTGCAGTGTCTATTGATAGCTGTACTTTAAATAACCACTGAGAGAAAAGAGCTGCCCATATTAAGTGTTCTCATGGGGAAACCAAAGAGGTTGTAACAGAAATCAACCTCAGCTCTCCGGAGGCCACTGCTCAGCACAACCGTTGATAAATTATAAATCAATTACCCACTTGACTGCCAAAGTTTCTTTAATCTCTGCCTTTTATTTGACTAAATACTGTTGACTTCCCATTTTACCTCCTGTTCAAATGGAACTGGGGTTGATACTCACCTTGGGAATACTCGTAATCAAAGCTCAGCCAATCACGGGGAGTCCTGAATAAGCTGAATATTTCACTGATGTTTATTTGTGATGCTAAGTGGCTCCACAGTGAGGTGGTTTACACTTTTCCCTAACAACTGAAAGCTCACCGTTTTGATCACGGGAGGAAACACAAATCCCTTGGGGTTCGTCTCAAGAAGAGCGTCTGTTGTAAAAGTAAATGAAATATGTGGAGCTACCTGCTGTGATGACCGTTTGTGAAAAGGAAACAGCTGAAGGTAGCTTATTTTTATTTATGATATTAGGTCACATCATATTCTGTTTGAGGATTTTTTTTTTTCAGCATAACACTCCCACGCTACAGTCAGAATTAGCATGCCTTATTAGCATGCCTGTGTTAAAGACGAACCTCATTATTTTAGAGGACCTTTCAAGGCATGCTAACTCAAATTCTCAACAGTATATACAGCAAGGTAAAAGAAATGTATTTTATATGATTTCCTATGTGTTTCTTGTATATAAAAATATTTTGTATTTGTTTTATCCCCTAATAATGAAGTTTATTCACATGACATCAAATAATTTAAGTTTGAGAAAATTTCTAAAGAACAAAACATACAACATTTTTAATATCTTAATTCAACAAGAAAGCAAAACTCTTAAACTTAGGAAAATCTTTTGCACGTATCTTGGACGCTGCCTTGATTTCATCCCAGGACTCTCTTACAGTCCAGAACAATGATCTTTTAATACAAGAGCTTCTTAAAATGACCAACACATTGCCACTCGCCCCAATGTAAATGACCTTCTCTGTTTAAATGTGCATTTATCTGCTTCTGCATCAATCGATACTGTTTATTCACATTTATTCATATGTTGTAATTTTTTTCAATTATTATATCTATTATAATAGGTGCAGGGATAGCTCAGTAGGTAAAGTGTTGGCCCCGTGATCGGAAGGTCAGGGGTTCGATTCCCCTGAACGGCTACCCTGAGGTACCCCTGAGCAACGTACCGTCCCTACATGCTGCTCCCCGGGCGCCCAATGGCAGCCCACTGCTTCGCTGAGTGAATGGGTTAAATGCAGAGAGGAATTTCCCCACGGGGATCAATAAAGTATACATTATCATTATTATTATTATTATTTTTCAGCTATCTGCGATACTGATGACTCAAAAATCATGTGATTGACACCCCACCAGCCCCCACCACTGTTTGCACTTTTTATTTTAACTTTAATTGATTTGCCAAAAATCTGTAAGTAGTACACTAACCTGTTTTTTTTTCCTTCAAACTAAACGTTACTGCAGCGTTGCACAATCACACGTTTTACCTTCAGGTCCTTCGCCGTGTGCAGAGTAACGACGTCTGAATATGACATTTTTCCTTGTTTAGGACCAGCCCCCCGCCCCCCCAACACCCGACAGCCACAGCTTTTACTTGCTGCTGTGAAACTCTGTTCGAGCTCCACTTTACAATCAAAGATTTTACTGTTGGAGCATCTGTGAGAGATGTGCCGCTACATCACTGAAGGCCCTCGTAAAAACTCTCACGTCACAGATATGTGTGTGTGCGTGTTTTACAGTGGCTGTGAGAGACATAAAGTGCATTTTTAACCCCTTTATGTCCAGCGTTTACCAAAACAGACCACCTGAACAGATATGAAGCCACTGTGTGCAGGTATGAGTCATGTGATGTGAGGTTGTGGGACTGTTTAAATCACACAGGGTCACTGTGGCCTCACAGCGCGGTAATTACAGAAGTACCTCAGGATGCTAACAGGGAGCAGCTATCAGTCAATCAGGCTCGTTTGGACTCGATGAGGAAGAGGAGGAGAAGTGTGTCGTTGCTCTGGTAGGCATGTGTGTGTTTGAAACAGGATGCATTTAACCTCATTTTGCCCTCGCAGCACTCGTTTTTGATCCTGTGTAGTTCTGTGTAATCTTCTGTGAGACATTCGCTCAGTCCCATCAAGAGCCCAGCAGGCCGGCCTAATAGCTCCCAGCTAACCATCCATCTCTCATTTATGGCGGGGAGTTTCATCCGCCCTTCCAGCTACGTCTTTATCTCAACGACTCATTACGACCGTGTTATCAGCGCCATCATTAAATGGGCCTCGGCTTTGGTCAAATGACCCATCGGTCCAGACGGAGCGCTCGCCTGTGAGATCCCAGCAGAACATCCACCCTTAAAAAACACGAAACTCCAAACGACTTGATTTCTAGTAAATCTATTACATTGATGTGGCATCTAGTTAATCCAGCTCGGAGGGGATCACCAGCTAACGCACTCCCTGTGCCGGCCTGGCTCCAGGTAACCCTCGCCTCCATCCGTCTCAAACACCATGACTGATCTCAGTTTGCAGGCAGACCCTGGAGGCGGGACACGGGAGCACCTCAGCGCGTTCTAACCCTCGTTTCAAAACCATCAAATTATCAGCGCACTGCAGAGATGTGATTATACAATTTAACTGCTCATACAGTAAATCAGCTCGAGGACAAATATGAAGACAAGGCCGGGAAACTTTGGCTGAAGCTCAGGACGCCAGCCTGCATGCGCTGACATGTGCTCCTTCACCCTCCTCCCATACAAAAGCTCTGAGCCAAACCTGTCAGATCACACACTCACACTTTTATCTCTTTTCTCCCACATAAAACGTGTCATTTATTCTCTGCGTTAGGCCTCAGACATCCTCCCGAGGAGATCCGCTGCCCCTCAGAGAAATCCTACATGTGCTTTAAAACTAAAGCAAAAACTGAACTTTTTCCTGCGTTGTCTCACATGTGAGCTTCATGTAGTTTTTCAGCTCCTCTGTCCTGTTTAAAAATCCTCCCGGCTGCTGTTTTGTGACACTGAGGTGCTAAATAGTGGTATTATTCTCCACAATAAACAGCAAGCAGTGTGGAAACCTTACCTGACGTCCAGTTAGACGTCTCTTCTAGGAATTCCTCTTTCTCCTCTCCCGTCACGCTTCGGGAACTTTAAAAGAAATCCTTTGCTCGCACGGTGAAAGCCGCCATCCTCCCATCACAGTTTGGTGCAAAGTTCATGAGAAAAAGAAGACGAGTGTAAAAACATGCAGAGTTACAGGAGTGAGTCTCAGCTGCAGCGTCTTCAGAGGATCTGCACCAGACACACACCTCAGCACTCCCTCAGGATCTCATCTCCACCCACTTTTTACACTGTCCCTCCTCTCTGTCAGTGCAACACACACACACACACACACACACACACACCTTCCATGTGCCCAGATCGTGGGCTGGCCCCCCTTTCCTTGCCTGTGGGTTCAGGCCTTTGGGCCTCAGCCAGCACTGAGCCTCTGTGGTGAGTGCATATGTGTGTGTTTCTGATCCCGTACATCCAGTCTCTTCATTTTTAATGTTTCTCTTAATGCAAATATGATTCTTCCTTAAGGGCAAAAACAAATCTGAGGACAGAGCTCACAGACCTTCAGCCAAACCCAGAGTTCAGTAAAACATTTCTATAACACTTTCTGTTTAATCCACAAATCTGAGAGTCACTCCTCCAGCAGACGCTGATCACGCGACCTCAGTGCTGGGGACGTTTGGATGTAAAAGCTCATTGATGTACTTTGGTGATTGTCCATGCAGAGCTCTGAAAGTCAAAAGCAGAATCTTA
Source organism: Etia nguti (assembly GCA_015106755.1). Classification (NCBI taxonomy): domain Eukaryota; kingdom Metazoa; phylum Chordata; class Actinopteri; order Cichliformes; family Cichlidae; genus Etia; species Etia nguti. Next base: position 2,845 of record VUQG01041880.1, on the reverse strand, counting down.
AAGTGGACTCGATGGGTTGATGGGCAGCAAGCGTGAACGTGAACACTCTGAACAACCTGGAAGGTTCGTAAAGACAACACAGTGATTTACAATAATCCAGATGTGTTGCAGTAAAGGCACCAATAATAATCTCCACCTCAGACACCGAGGAACTCAGCTTGCTAAAAAGTGTTTAAACAAGAGTGAACCAGAGATTTAATGTGAGCAGAGTCAAAGAGTCCTTTGTAGCCTAAACCATCATTTTTGGAGATAAATTACACTAAAATGAAACTTTCCATTGAAATTTATTGTGATTTCCTTCCTGTTTGGAGCTAAAAGAGGCAAACAAAAACACATGAGATGTCAACGGAAAGCCCAGGATGTCCTCTATTTACTACATTAGGACTTATTAGTGTAGCTCAAATAAGTCAAAAGATCTTGTGAAAAACAAATGTCCATTGCAGAGGACATAAATGAATAGGCTGGTTCTCAGGAGGATATATTTCAAGCTGCCCAGCAATACATGAGTAATAAAAATCCAATAATGTGTTTGATCTTTACATAATGAGAACATTTTACAGTCCAGATCAAGTTTAAGTGGCAAAAAATCATATTTTGCATGGTTGGATCTTAACAAGGTTCCAAGTAGAGCTTCAACATGCAACAAGAAGAAATGGGAGTGAGACAAAGCATTTTTTGAGCAATTTATTGAAAACAAGGCTTAAACTGAAACAGGCTGATCAAAAGTTTAGGACCACATGCCTTGAAAAGGCCAAATCTGTGCAAAAATGTGGATTCACTGACATTTTCTGTCAGGTAGTCACACTGTCACGACGTTCTGATGGCAAAGGCAAAAAAACGTTCCCTTTTTTGATCGTGGTCGGGTTGTTGAACTGCATAAGCAAGGTCTCTCACAGCGCGCCATTGCTGCTGAGGTGGGACTCAGTAAAATGGTCAGCCGGAATTTCTTAAATGATCCTGAGGGTTATGGAACAAAAAAGTCAAGATGGTACAGAAGAGTGATGTTATTCTCCTGGAAAAAGTCCCTTGTCCCAAAACATGTCACCAGCACTCAGCCGGAGGATCCAACTTGCTGTCCGTCAAGACACTGGACGATCCTTGACCCAAATTAAGGGCGTTACTGGTGCCGTCTGCAGCCCCATAACCATCAGACGGCATCTGAGACTGAAGGGCTTCAAAAACAAAAAACGTCTTCAAAGGCCTCGTCTCCTTGGACACCACAGAACTGACCGTTTGCACCAAACATGGGACTTTGAAAGGTGGAAGAAAGTTTTACTCTCTGATGAGAAAAAATGTCATCTCGATGGTCCTGATGGTTTCCAACGTTACTGGCATGATGAGCAGATCTCACCTGAGAGGTTTTCTACGCCCCACAGTGGAGGGGGCGCCATAATGGCCTGGGGTGCTTTTCCCTTCAGTGGAACAATGGAGCTTCAGGATGTGCAGGGGCGTCAAACGCTGGCTGTGTCCGGATGTTGCAGAGAGCATCACCCATGACTGAGGGTCCTCGTCTGTGTGGTAACCACTGGGTTTTTCAACAGGACAACGCTACAGTACACAATGCCTGCAGGACAAGGGACTTCTTCCATGAGAACAACATCACTCTTCTGGACAATCCTGCATGTCCCCCTGATCTAAATCCAATTGAGAACCTTTGGGGATGGATGGCAAGGGAAGTTTACAAAAATGGACAACAGTTCCAGACAGTAGACGCCCTTCGTGCAGCCGTCTTCACCACTTGGAGTAATGTTCCCACTCACCTCATGGAAACACTTGCATCAACGAATTTTTGAAGTGATCAGCAATAACAGTGGAGCTACTCATTACTAAGTTCATGTTTGGAACTTTGATTTCTGTTTTGGGGGGTTTACGTTTTTTTTTGGAGGTGTGGTCCTAAACTTTTGATCAGCTCTAAAACAGCCTATTAAGCGTTGTTTTCAATAAATTGCTGAAAAAATGTTTTGTCTCACTCCCATTTCTTCTTGTTGCACGTTGAAGCTCTACTTGGAACCTTGTTAACATACAACCATGCAAAATATGATTTTTCGCCATTTTTCAAGTAGTCTTTACTTTTGATGGGGACTGTATAAGCAGGATTACATATTTAACTTTAGTAAAACATCTAAATCTATTTTTGCAAAACACAAAATGATGTTTAAAGTGTTGTGCAGCTCCAATCCTTCCACATGATAAAGCTGTAACAGGACACGGGGCTGCACCTGAGCCTGACAATCATAACCAAATATTCTGATTTCCTGATGAATAGTTTTTAGCTGCCCAGCAAATTTCACTGAATTATGACAGATTCATACTTCAGCTGTTATTAGTTGGCTGATTGAGTGTAAGCAGAAGTCCTCTGCATCCCTCTTGTTGCACTGCATAGACTGCAATCGTGTAAATAGGCTTTTATAATGTTTATAATACCTACCGTACTTTTCGGACCATAAGGCGCGCTGGATTATAAGGCGCATTAAACGAAGCAAAACAGTCAGATAAGTCAAACTTTACTCAACTCATTCTTCTTGCTTCCTCCACTTCCGTACCATTGATTCATTAATGTTGAATTCTCTCACAGCTGCTCTATTCCCATGTTGTTGCAGTATATTAATGACTAACCTCGTATTGTGGATGGATTATCTCAGTTGTTCTCCTGACTGAAGTTTGGTCCGTTTACAGCATCCTGCCATGCGATTGCATTTGTCCCTAACCATCGGGAACTTTTATCGAGTGGAAAAAAGTTAGCGTTCATCCTCCAGCTTCACTGTGTTATGCTTTATGTTATGCTAACATAGCTGTGTTGCTAGCGATCACGTAGCACATCATTATATACCAGCTAGTCCAACTT
>VUQG01041879.1:0-15685 GCA_015106755.1 Etia nguti | reverse complement strand
ATTTTTTTTGCAATGATAAGGAAGATTAAAACACAATCACTTGTGACTCATGTTGTGCATTAAAGGGTTAAAAAACACTGTAAAGCACACAGACCGTGTTATTTTTAGGGTAATTGGTTCTACAATAGAAAATGGCCTTTTGCCATTAATTATGCCACAAAATATTTTTTTCATTGTAAATAGCTGTCTTATATACTTGGTGAGACTGTAGAACTTAAATAATTAAACATATTTTTATTTTTTAGTAATTCCTCGTATTTACTGTTAAGATATACTGTTTTATCAAACAGTCTGAGCTTGTTAATATAAAAAAAAATTTCACCGTAATTTTCACAATAATTCTAACAATGTTTTGACATTTTGGTAAAATTAAAAGCACGGTATGTTTTGAGTAATTAATATACAGTTGTAAATTGTAAATTCAAATGAAAAAAGCAGGAAAGATTGTCATTCATACAGAATTATTATGTAAATTGTATGGTGATTAATTGTAAATAATGTTACAGATTTTTCCTGTTGTTTTCGAAGACAATGTGCCATATTACTGTAAATTAATATATTTTCAACATATTAACAGTGTAAAAATAAAAGCAAATCACCGTTTGTCAATATACAGAAATTTAATATATATATTACAATCATTTACTCTTTTTGATTTAATGGTAATTTACCATTGCCATTTTACAGTTGTTTACCATAATTTTGACGTACATTTCTTACAGTGTAGTTACGTCAAAATTATGGAATATTGCCTTTTTAGTAGCAACCAATGGTTGCCTGGGAGTGACCAACCATTCTCAAGGCTTGTGTGATCAGACTAAAGCAATAGATTTCACAGCAACTGACAGCAATCTGCAGCAACCACTTCCAACAATTACCCATTGGTGGTTGTTAACCATGTGACTTGGACCTTAAAGACCTCATAGTACCATATTATTCCAACAGAGCACTTTAGAGTTTACATACAGTTTCTAGGAACCAGAAGTTTCATTGTTACTTTTTCACCTCTCTTTCCCCTTACAACCAAACAGGTCATAGAAGACGGCTGCCCCACCCTGAGCCTGGTTCTGTTTGAGGTCTCTTCCTATTAAACTGGATTTCTTCCTCCCTACAGTCACCAAGTGCTGGTCCTAGGGGATCAAATAATCACTGCGATTCTCTCTCTAATATTGTAAGTTCTTTATTTTACAAAGTGCTTTGTGGAAACTATTGTGAGCTGGCACTACAGAAATAAAACTGAAGTTAATTAAATTTAATTTTATAAAACATGTGTGCATGAATACATGGGGTGTTAGTACTGCTGCAGCCAAAAAACACAGAGCTGCCCAGAGAGCAGTTAGAAGATGTATAATCAAGACAGAGGTTGGCTTAACAGCTCAATTAGCAGCCATAATTAAAACACTTGCTAAGAGACAGATAGCATGGATCTGTCTTCCCCTCACACACACACAGTGCAAAATCAACCCACTGCACTCAGGAGCTCACACTGAACAGTGGGGATGATGTACAGACATTACTACTGCAGGCTCTTGCAAGCAATGAGGAAATGAAGCTGTTTCATGCATTCAGTAATGACAGAAACCAGAGAAAGGCTACTCATGTATGTAATTATTAATCATCACCACCAACAAACCTGACTACCTCAGCTTACATACTGCTGCGGCTGCACTGAGAGTACTTCCTGTCTCCAGAGCAGTTTTATATCCCGGCTCTGTGTAAGCGTATGAAGAGGAAGGGAGTGGAGTAACTTATTTTTAACCTTAAGCCAAATAAAGATTTACCATGTGTATCGTTCTGTTTAGAGCGGTGTGTTTGAGCGCTGCCAAAAAAGTTGGCCACTTCTGTAACCTGTCTGCTCTAAACAAAAAGAGAAACGGCTCCACTTCCTTTGATATTCCACACTAAACCTCTGAAAATTGTCCTCAGTTGGCTGTGAGTGGTAAGTCACCAGAACCTGGGATGAGATTTCATTACAGCGTAATAATCCTTTACAGCTCGTCCCGTCCCACATGTCCGTCGTCGCCTTGTAACAACAATAAATCGAATCAACGAGAGTGTTGAGCGCTGAGGGAAAACGAGCACCAGCAGCCCGTCTGAAGAACACTTTTATTTCTCTTGACACGTTTTCCTTTTTATCTTCATGTTGCTTTATGGCTTCTTTTCCACCATATTTATTTTCTGCTTCCATTTCTAAGACTGTGGAGTTTTCAGAATCTTGATTCGTTGCTCCTTCTGTTTTATTACTTAATGTTTTCTTTTGCATTTTCTTGCAACCATGCATAAGCTGATTACTGGCAGGGGTATGGAAATTTTGTGAGACGCATTTATTATTCATATCATCAGATTTTGTGCTGCACCAACTAACTAAACTAGACAGCAAAGAGCCAGGCTGTCCTTGAGCCCTTCACAGAGGCAAAACAGAACATGCCAAAAAGAAGACACTCATGTCATTCTGCTCAAAAAGGCTCCACTCAACCTGACCTCTTCAGGTCTCTCCAAAATGGTGAGATTGTCGACGTGCATGTCTGACTTCCTTCCTGTTTACCATCACACCGTTTATATAAGGAGGAATCACTTGAAGAATTTGAATATGATTAATTTAGATAGAGAAATTAATGTATTTGGCGATTAGACTCTGATGGCCCATTACGTCAGAACGGAATCCCAGCAGTGATAGGATTTAGGACAGGACTCCCCGGAGTCTAGACTCTGGTGGTGGGGAAGATGAAGTCTGAGACTTGGATGGCGCTCCAACTGAGGAGTCTGTGAGGAGTTGGGGAGGAGGTGGGTTGCACAAATGAGAGTCTGAAAGGGAGAATGATGGAGAGCATAGATTTAAATTATGAAAAGTGTAGACTGATTGGCCCAAATAAGGAGAGTGAGAAGATGATTGGACTAGAGTAATGATGACAGTATTGAGACAGTGTGGGAAAGAGGTAGTGATTTAGAGAACAGAAAATCAGACTGACACCCAGGAAAGCAGGTAGATGATTGATTACATATCTTTCTTATTGAACTTACAGATAAGCTTCAATTCAGGGGGAATGTAGTTCTAAATTAAAAGAGTAAACTTTATTTTCAAGTTTAGATGTAAATTTTGCATTAAAAAATCTAGTGCAACACCATTTAAATCCAACATTTCAAGATCCAACAAACTTTAACACATTTTAAACCCTTATGTTTTCAGCTGCATTCAGGTCACACTCCTAAATCTTGAGCATTTAGTCAGGACAAGCAAGGCAAGGAGTAGTCCAAGGAGCATGGAAAGAAAAGAAGCTTCCGAGAAGCTTCTTCAGTTGAGAACCTTCACAGACAAGGTAAAGAGTACTTGCCCAGTGAATTCATAAAAGAGGTAATAATTAAAATATAAAAAAGTGAAAGCATTGTCTTCCTCCTTACATCTCAAATTGCATTCTGTCCCCTAAAGACCTCCCACTGGCTTTTTGCTTCATTATCCATCTATCTATTTTCTTCAACTTATCCAGGCCAGCGTTACTGGGGCAGCAGCCTAAGCTGTTTGCATCTATCATGTATATTACTGTCATCTCATGGTCGCAGTTGGCTACTGTATGGAAGCTAGCTTGACTAAAAGTTAGTCAGTCCACTTAGATTGCTTGCATGACATCATGCACTAATTGCTCAAAAGTTGTCCAATATGTAGGATGTGAAGTGCTGCATGTGTTATACACACACACACACACACATATATATATATATATATATATATATATATATATATAAATACATATATGGGCCCAGTTGCTATTTTCAGGTTATAATGAATAGAATACTAAGTCCATTTCCCTTCAACTGCTTGCTATAGTTAGCATATTAATGTGACAATAATTCTCATCTGTGTAGGTCTACAGGAAGTTTTGGCTTTGTTTACAAAAGGTTACAGAGAGCAGTCAGAAAGTGGAACTGACAGGATTAACAAACGGAGGCACAATGGGAGGAAGAAACAAAGCACAGGTGAAGGGAGCAGAGACGCGGTGAAACGTGCTCTCATAAGCTGCTGCTGAGTCACATCATGCCGCTGGATTAATAATCAGCTCTGGATGGCCTAATTGAGAAATCTCATTGTCTTAAACGAGCGAGGAGCAGCCAGTGGCCAAGGACACTGCAGGAAGAGCAATTTCCTATTTCCTGCAGCAGTGTTTTCATCAGTTATTAAGCTGTATTGATATTTTCCTTCAGCATGCTTTATGGGAGTTTTAAACATTTCAGGGGAATAAAGTGCGAGGAAGCAGTCGTTTAATGCTGTGACTTTGCAACTAGAAAGGTGGAAGCTTGTTTCTCTCAACTTGTTTTTATGCGGTGGAAGGTGCACTATGTAGCATTTTAAGTGGAGGAGCTTTATTTATTGGTATTGTGTGACTGGATTGGAAGAAATTAGACATAACCTGACTTTCAGGACTGCCTCTTAGAGTCTGTGGACTAGAAATCCAAATGATATGGTGTTTACATTCATTCAGTGTCGTGGTTTAATACTTCTGCTCAATAACAATGAGCACCACTAGTTAAATTAAACAAGTAATGCACAGTTTAACTTTACATAAGGGCAAGAAAATGACAGATCCCAAATGACAGACAATCTTCTAGCCTTCTAGCTGTTACACTCTATAGTTAGCTATTTAGATGAGTTAGAAGGCAAATTGACGTTACCCAGTAGTCAAATGGGAATGGAGCCAATCTCAGGGTTAAACCTGGAACGAAATAAACAGGGAATATGTTACTCTTTTGGTATTGAGCATCAAAATTAAACCTAATGTCTCATTTTCTGGATTTAGGATTATTTAATGCTAGCTTGCCTGCTAGCAAGGACAAATGGTTCACTATCTCATGAAGCAAAATGCTTTCTCTATTAGATATGATCAAATAATTCATAAGACTTCTGATGATGGGGACTGGTAAATTAGCTGAACATTCTAAAATGGCCAAAGTCAGGCAGTATTGAGCAACACTAGCTAATGCTAATGCTAGCTTAGAATCTATTAATCACGAATGTTAACAAACAGTTGTCTTGCAATAAAACTCCACAAAAGAAGAAAACCCAAACCTATTAGCTTAGTCTACTAGCTGCTACACTGAGTGGAAAGCAATCTGTGTCAGTGGGTGAGCTAATCTTCGTCTGAAGAAAACTATATTTATCTAGTCAAATCTGATTAGCCCACATATAGTATATAAGTATAGCAGACACACATCTGCTAGTCAAGTAACATTAACTACTCCTCAGTTTTGGATGTGTGACAGTCATGATGACAATGCTGAGACAAGTGAATCAGTACATTGTAGTCGCATTGCAGTTGCTAGCATATTACATATCAACATTCTCCGTGTCCACTTTTTCAAATTTTACTAGCACTTGGCTAGGAAAAAAACTACCATAACCAACATGCTTGCAAACAAAACAATCACCCATGCCCCGTTTTTGGTTGGTTGGGTACAAATGTGGGTATCACAAATACCAAAGTTTAATTTTGCAGTCAACTAAAAAACTAAAATTCCAGTCCCAAAGAATAAAGGCACTATAGACTGAGGCCGCAATGCACCAGTGTGTGACAATCTGTTTGGATTTAGCCCTTTGAAGAGTGTCTGTGCTTACACATGTTGGAGTCTAATTATCAAATGGTTTTGATTTGCCAGCTCAGTTATTTAGGCTTTCTCTATCCGTCTTTGGTGCCCAGACTGGTATTTAAATGTGATTACAGTTTGTTAAATTCAGCCTGAACTACAGTAGAAAATGTTGCTTTGTAGAATTTTGGCTTCATTTAGAACCACTCGGCATAAACACACAAAGTTACTTCACAAGCAGCTTGTTTGTTGAACTTTTAAGTAATATGAGCCTTAATGGGTCTGTCTCTGCTTTCCAAGTCCTGACAATCACATGTAAACATCCATCCTCATTAAAACAATGTGTTCTTTGTTGATTTCCTCCTGTTAAGTTGAATCTTAACAGCTCTGCATTTCATTTGGAAGAGAAGTGACACCCAAATTTCTGAAGCCAGCAGAGCTGGAACAACACACTACCCACTTTCCACAACAAACTCAAGTAGTAAACACTCAAGAACTTGAATGCAGTCCAAACATGTGAAACTCTCAGCAGAAAGAAAGGTTTACTTGAAAGAAAGAAAGGCTTCTCTTGCATAAAAATCTATCTAAATTCTGTTCATAGCTGAGAAAAGGGTCTCAGTTTTGGCTCGAGTAAGGCCCCATTTTTTGCTTGTGTATGCTTTAGGTTCAGACAGATGCATTTCAATTTGCTCCCAGGATGCACAATTTTAAGGCTTGAAAAGAAAGTTTACAGATGAAAAACTCTTTGAGAGAGTATCTAGCAGCCAGGTGCTCATAATCATGTGTGCTTGATTAATTGATCATCAGCAAGTGTGAGCAGCTCTGGAGCATTCAGGTGTGTGGGAAACCAATGGCAAAAGCAATACTCTTAAAGTAGCGTTAAAGAATTGTTGCTGCCAATCAATCTGAGAAGTGTTATCAGGCCATTTCAAAACAAATATTCTACAGAGAGAAAGATTATTCACTAAAGGAAACATTCAAGAGAGTTGTCAATCTACCCAGGAGTGGAGCTTCCAGCAAAAACAACCCAGAGGATCTCAGAGTCTACAGGCCTTGTTTAGCATGTTAAATGTTATAGCTCAAGGCAGTACAGTTAGAAAAAGGCAAGTAAACAAGTATAGCTCTCTTTGAACATGACAAAAAGCATGGATAAGGTTTCCAAAGTTGCATCTCAACAAGCCAGAAGACTTCTGGAACAATGTTCTTTGGATGGACAAGACCAAAGTGGAGATGTTTAATTCTTTCTATTTTTATTTATTCACTTATTTATTTATTTGCCCTTCCACATTTCTCTCTGGTACATACTTCGAGTTGTTTAGTTCCAATTTCTGTTTGTATTAGAGTTTGTTTATCTGGGTTTGTTTTCCTTTGATTCATGAGTCTCCATGGTTCCTTAAAAATAGTGGCGCAGTCTACAGCGTGGATATGGACATTACTTTTATTTTTATTGCATTTTATTATTTTTATTGAGAGTTCGATAGTAAAGTGGAGACTTCTCCTGGACAGAAACAACATTTTACTGCTAACATGACTTCGGCTCTTCGCAAGCACCTTCACAGAGATCATGCTAACGCTTAGCTAGTGTGGAGCCCAGAGTGATGTTAAAGCTGAGTAAATGCAGAAACCAGCCCAGCACCGTGATAAAGTCAGCTGTCATTTGCGGTGAGGCCAGCCGCCGCTGAACTTCAACAGGTAACAAACTGAAGCCTGTAGCCTCTGTTTCTACCTGTTCATGTTTCTAAAGTAGAATCACCGTGGCGATCGCTTTAAAGTGTCTTTACGCTGGTTTTAGGCTTTGATTTGTGCTGTCGGCTTGTGTTCATACCTAAATGCTAAGAGAAAGATCACGTGTGTCCTCATTAGGATAGGGATTTGTGCTGGTGTGTGGGCCTGTAGCCTATAGCTTATATAGTTAAATGGTATTATGACACAGTGTGTTTCAGATCATTTTACAGAGAAACATGAAAGCGAGTACTATAACGAATTTCTTTCTCCTGGGTGTAATTAAGTAAGAATTAAGTAAGTAATTTTAAGAAAAGAGTTCTGTGTAATATGAGTAATAACGTTTTACTTTCTTTGAGTAATGACCCCAACACTAATTGCAACAAAGAGGGGTAATACCTCAAACATGCACAAACATTGCACCACCACGCAGATGTCAGTTGCGGACAGCAGTAATAGGATTTTAACACAAACTTTATTGTGCAAAACAAGAGTAAGCAGTGACATGGGGAAAGAGTGCGTGGTACGGTGATCTCAGGTGTGAAGGTTCTGGAACAGAGGGAGAGAGTGATTAGATGGGACAAAGGAAAACGTAGGCTAGGAAGGATGAGATAGATCTGGGTTTGGTGGCTTACTTGGCAGGTGGGATGGTAGTTGCTCCGGGGGGAGTAGTGTTGGCCGGGTGAGTGTCCTGTAAGATGGGTGAGAGTAGTAGAGAGTCCACCCTGATCGATCCAGTGATCCAGAGCTGTGGTAGGCAGGAGGGCAGGCAGGTGAGGAATCGTGAGCCTGTAAGCATGAAGCAGCGTGAGGAATTCCAGAGTGGTGACCAGCGTCCAGGAAGGTATGCAACTCTAGTCAACGCATGTGGAGAATCCGAGGAGCTACTGTGAGCACATGGAGAAGAAGGTAAGTTAAGAATGAAAACGAAACACGAAAAACAAAGGCAGCCTGTTACTAACACGTGATTAGCAGACAAACTGGTTGTCGACACGGGTCTTAAATAGCGATGGTCTTACATGGTGAGTAAGACGAGGGCTCCGCCCAGAGGTGGGAGCACTGAGACATGGAAAAATACAGCCACTCACCCAAACCATGACAGCTTTGTTTGTGAGTCGGATTGAAATTTCTGTTTAAAATGTCTTTTTGCAACAGCAGCAGGTTGAAAAAGTGAGAGCGTCATCTGAGAAGCTTGGACGTGGAATCAGTGTTTGTTTATGTTTTGGTGTAGATATGCTGTTAAGAGCTGAGAGGCAGCTTCTATTTGACGCTTTACTGCACTTCTGGGGAACAGAAGAGTTATTTAGCATGACACCCATCAGGACACCTCTTGAAGCTTTCTCAGTGTTCTTTGAGTTTGACCTCAGTCTAGTTAGGCTTTTTCTTTTGTTGTTGTTGTTGATTTTATGTTTCATACCCATATTAAGCCTTAAATCTCTGAGCTTAAATCTCCCCGGAGCTGTTTACAGTCGAGTGCTCGTGCTCCACAGCTCAGGAACCGAGTGAACTCGAGGCTTTGCTTCAAATTCAGCAGCTATTTATTCAACCTGCTAATGTTTAAACAGAAGCCTTTAGGGCCCACGGTGGACCACAGGGTGTAGTTTTAGTTATTATTCATTGATTCACATTTTGCTCTAGCTGTGCGTATGTGTGCTCAATCCATCGCCACTGCAAAAACACACCCTATCTGTCTGATGCTCCTTCCCCCAACCACCAACTGTTTGTTACGAGCAGCTGATGAAAAATGTCGCTCTCCTTCGACTAAACTTTTTGTGCATGTCTGCCTCTGGTTTGTTTTTGTCTCTGGCAGGTTGCAATTAGTGAGCGCTGTTTGTCAAACAAGTGGACGCCAGCGCTGTGGGTGTCCAAAGGGAAAGCGTGCAGGCCATAAAACGTCCCTGCTCAGATTGTGTCCATGTGCGGCAGCTGTGTAATCATGTGAAGCCTTTAGAAACCTCAAAGTCTGTCATTAATGACTCTTTGTGCCCGTATGCACACACACTCCTGTCCAAAACAATGCAACAAAAACTCAAGGGGCAATAATCATCCGATTTACAGACCAACACAGACTGATTAGAGCTCGGGCAGGCAGCCTGTGTTTGTGTCAGTGGACAAGAAAAAGCTGTCTTTCAGCCTATTGTCATTGAAGTAGTCTGAGAGGTGAGTTAAACTCCTGCATTTCCTTCATGCTGTATAGTCAGACCTTCAGTTTTATTTATACAGTGCCAAATCACAACAGCGGTTGTAAGGCAGACACCCTGGAATAATTCAGAGAAAACCCCAACAATCAAACGACTCCCTTTGAGCGAGCACTTGGCGACAGTGGGAAGGAAAAATTCCCTTTTAACAGGAAGAAACCTCTGGCAGCGCCAGTCTCAGGAAGGAGCTGGCATCCATGGGTTCAGTCACTCATTTTCATAGTGTTGACTGAAAAGCAAAGTTCAGTTAGTAAACTTAGCTTATTTTCATGAGTATACCTGTGATATGTTAATGAGTTTGCCAATGACTTGTGACACACAGTTTCAAAACACCGAGACGTTTCATGAACACTCATCTCGAGGTTTCAGGGGCCACTTTCACAATCTTGCCACAGGACTTTCACGTCCACAGGCAGCCCTATAAATTCATGGTACATTGATTAAAGGCATAATTTGGCTAAGTGGTCCAGGCTGCAGTAGCATATCATGACTGAATCCAACACTAAGAAAAAAAAGCTCTTGTTAGCTGTCAGTTCTGAAAGTGTATTTTTAACAAATCTAATGATCTCTTACAGCGAGACATTACGAAATAAAAACATCAACACATTCTTTACTGCTTGTTAACGGATGCGTCTTACCACCGCCGCTCAGACTGGAAGTGACTTTCCTTTAAATCGCTTTGATGGACACTCCCAGAGAGTGGTTGGCATCATTATGTTTGTTCAGTTTTACAGCAGCAAAATAAAAAAAAATGTGTTTCATGTTATCAGTTTTCAGAAGATAAGCTGTGTCTTTATACTGACACATAGATGGTGTAAGCTTCCTGTTGAGCGTGAACTTATAACCTAAACAGCTAATTAGAGCCAGAGCCTGCAGTACTTGTTCCAATGATATAAAATATGTTTCTCAGGAAGTAAATACAATTTTAAGACACACCTGCAGCTTTAAATCCAGACCTTCACATGAACGAGGTCTGTATTAATGCTAAACTACACCTTCATTTTGCCCAGTATCCACAAAAAAAATCAAAATGATCAGAATAACTGATAGAAATTAGGGAAATCACTTCAGGGCTTATATTAAAATAAACCTTCAAGACAATTATATATAAAGCTTTTGTTACTCATTAAATGACCACTGAGAGCATTTATTTCACAGGTAAAAAAGGTTTTATTCAACCAAAGGCACTTTTGCAGGAACCCAGAGACTTTAAAATAAACTCAGATACTTGACATTGTAGAAAGTAGACTGTGATTCCTACTGTACCAGAAGTCCCTGCCAGGGACGGAAACAGCCTTTAATGCCTTGACTAAATGGATATCAAGAAAAAAAACCTGAAATAACTAGACCTTCTTATTGCAGGGTTACAAATCCCACTGTCAGAAATACTGTATGTCGGGAGATAGTCACTCACTTCCTCATACCAAGGACAGATCAATGGTTGACGAGGCAAAAAAAAGTAACAATGTTTTTCTAATAAATTAAAGAGGGAGATGCTGGCGTTCGAAAACCCAGCATCTTACACCTGCACCTGTCATTTCACTGCGATTCATTACACCTGGAGGTCCTTCAGACCCACACCCTTTACATCCTAGTGGCCAAACCTTTGTATAGTTGGTACCGTAACAACTGTACTGTAATTCAGACGTGAAGTAGCTTTATTTCTATTATTATGACACAATACTTCACCACAACACTTTGTGCTCTGGTGCAGGTGCAGGAGCTCATAGTCTCTGTTCTCTGTCTGAGGTGTAATGATGGCATAAAGATTTTATTTGTTTCTAGTATTCATTCATCCATCAGAATCATTAAATTCAGGTGTTCCAATCCAGTCAGTTGATGCTGGGGTGCACAGAGGTCATCAGCTTTCTGCAAAGTCAGTCACAACAGACCCTCAAACTCACAAACAGTAGTAGAGAGCTTCATGGAATGGGTTTCCGTGGCAGCTGCATCCAAGTCTTACATCAGCAGGGGCAACGCCAAGCAGTTTGTGGATGGCCTCTTACCGTTCCAACATGACTGCACACCGGTGCACAAAACACATAAAGACGTGGATGAGTGAGTTTGGTGTGGAAGTCCTCGACGGCCCTCCACAGTGTCCTGACCTCAACCCAACAGAAAACCTTTGGGATGAATTAGAGCGGAGACTGCAAGCCAGGCCTTCTCGACCGACATCAGTGTCTGACGTCACAAATGTGCTTCTGGAAGAATGGTGAAAATTCCCATAAACATTCCTAAACCTTGTGGAAAGCCTTCCCAGAAGAGCCGACATTATGTCAAAACCGTATGGATTAAGGGTGTGATATCACTCAAGTTCATATGTGTGTGAAGGCACACGAGGAAATACTTTTGACAATAAAGTGTATGTAGCACATACTGGGTCACATTGAGCGTCCAGAGAACCTCCCTGTGTGCACTCAACCAACAACACTTATCTGCTTTAATGTATGTATAATGCATATAAGCCATCACAGCCATGTATTAACAGGGATGATGGAAGGCAGCAGTGGATGTCAAATACAGGAAGGCCTATTAAGCATGCATTAAAACTGCTGATGGTCCGCGTGTATGCAATTCATTTCAGCAAGATAGAACAATATCTATGCCTGGAGAGACTCAGAAGGTCATCAGCAAACAGCACAACAACAGCGGTGCTCATTACTATTCATTGAAACTGGCATGTAAATTGCAAGAAAAAGCGGTGCATGTGAAGCCCCGACCGCCACAAAGCTGCCAAGAGCTAATGAAGAACCTGCACATCGAGGTTCTGAGAAAACAGACAATGCTGGAGTGATGTTTATTAGTTGCTGTGCTCCTACGGCGCCGCAGAAGCTAACCTTAACCTCTGGCATCAGTCTGTTGGCATCAAATGTCCTGGTAAGACCTGTGTGTATTTGTGTGTGTGTGTAGCATCGAATGGCAGTGATTACACCTGTATGATCTGCTGCCAAACTCAGGCACACACTGAAAAGGTCTGAGCAGGTGCAGAAACTTGTAATCTTAAAGCAGAGCCTTTGTGCTATCTGCATATTTGTCACACGTTTCAGATCGTCAAACAAATTTCAACTTTCGACAAAGATAACCCGAGTAAATTCAAAATGCAGATTTTATACAATGATTTCAGTTTATTAAAGAAAAAAGGCTATCCAAACCTACCTGGCCTTATGTGAAAAAAATAATTCCCCTCCTTGTTAAATCATGAATTTACTTTGATTAGCCACATTTTTTTGGAAAGCTGAGCTCAGTTTCACTAACCACACCCAGGCCTGATTAGGGGCAGACCTGCTGAATCAAGAAATCGCTTAAATCGAACCCGTCAGACAAAGTGAAGCAGGCTAAAAGATCTCGAAAAGCAACGCATCATGGCATGAGCTAAAGAAACAGCTGAGAAACAAAGTCACTGACATCTATCAGTCTGGAACGGGTTACAAACAGATTTCTAAGGCTTTGGGACTCCATTGAACCACGATGGGAGCTGTTATCCACAAATGAAAACATGGAACAGTGATGAACCTTCCCAGGAGTAACCGGCCTACCATAATTACTCCAAGAGGGCATCAACAAATCATCTAGGAGGTCACAAAAGAACCCAGAACATAATCTAAAGAACTGCAGGCCTCACAGTTAAGGTCAGAGTTCATGATTCAACAATAAGAAAGAGACTGGGCAAAAATGGCATCCATGGGAGCATTCAAGAAGAAAACCACCGCTGAGCAAAAACAACACAAAGGCTCGACTAACATATGCCGTCAAACGTCTGGAGGATCCCCAATACATCTGGGATAATATTTTGTGGACTCACGAGACAAAAGCTGAATGTTTGTTGGGTTTCCTCTGTATCTATTATTGTACGATCTACTACACAATATAAAGCGCCTTGAGGCGACTGTTGTTGTGATTTGGCGCTATATAAATAAAATTGAATTGAATTGAAATTGAATTGAATTGTTTAAGAAGATTTGAGTCCGGTGTAGTGCAGTTAGATGTAAAACTAACAGCACTACACAAAAATAATGTCATTATTATTGGGGGTCCACTGTGGGCTTTATCCACTGAACCTCAAGAGCAATTGAGTTATGTAGTAGAACAATGACCCAGAACACAACAACAAGTCCACCTCTGAATGACTAAAACATGGTTTGGGGGTGGCCGTGTTGAAGTCTGGACTTAAATCCAATTGAGATGCTTTGGCATGACCTTAAAAAAAACTCAGAATTGAAATTACTCTGCAAAGAAGAGAAGGCCAAAATTCATCCACAGCGATGTGATTAAGTTTTTGTCTGCCAAGGATGGCAAACAAACCAAAAATGTGTTTGATAACCTTAAACGTGTAAACATTCAAAAAACTAAGAAATCAGGAAGGGGTCAAATGCTTTTTTACAATAATGTATGTACAGGCAGGTAGTGCAGAGATGAGGTTACACATTCTGTAAACCAATTTTGTAGAACAGAAAACTAAAAGCAGCAGAGAAATGAAGAATCGCTTTAATAAAAATGTAAAACATTTTGCTGCATCTGATAGCAAGCTTAACTTCATTCATGTGAGCCTGAGAGAAGGATTACTTACAGTGATATATCAAATCCAGCAGGTTCAGAGCAGTGAAGTATTAGAAGATGGCTGTTACCCCCTGATAGAACATCTGAGAGCAGCACAAACAGCTGACATTCGACTTTTCATGTGTCCAGAGCCTGAAGCTGTTTGGCACAGGCGTGTGTGCCAAAACTAAGACTATAGGGAGGCCAGAGGAGGTTACGTGGATGTCCACACCAGAGGACTGATTTATCTACTGATAGCTCAGCGGTGGTAAATGAGAAACTGAGAGGCTGCTGGCAGATCTCAGGGTCCTCTGGCCTCACAGAAGCTTTATCTTTGGCACACTCTCTGCCACATAAAGCTGCAATATGACAATGGCAGGGATTCATATAACAAGCTGATGAGGTACAGCATGTTGCTGGTGTTCATTTATAGACTCTGCATCTGCTTGGAGGTAATTATCCAAAGAACAGGCTTTTAGTTTTAATTCAGTGTTTCTTCTTGTTTTATTTTGTTCTGCTGTATTACTGTTGCTCTTTCTGTCACCTCGTCATGTTTGATGAAACGCACTTAACTGCACTAATCTGAATGAAATGAAATTTGAATAGTCTGAACCCTAAATGATGGATGTGAAATCCAGAAAGAATACCTACAGTGTGGTAATACAATTTATTCACAACAATGGTCGTCTAAATGCGCTTTATATAACTTTATATAACTACAATGGTTAAACAGGCCACCATGAGAGACACTTGCCAGCAGTGTCTTCAATTTCTCAGATGTACTCTTGGCCTGATAAGATTTAAGATTTAAGAACTCCGGATCAGGACTTTGTCATACGGAGCACTTCCAACCACGCTGCAGCATGTTACCGACTGACCCTGTGTTTGGATGGACCGTCTTTGATATTCTGTTTTTTCATGTTTGGTCTGTTTTCAGCATCTTCTTCTTCTACCCGCATTATGAACTTTGAGAACAATTTAACCCCAGCCAGCTTCCCTGTAGTAATGCATTTATATTAGCCTAACCATAGTAAGCCACAGGTAACACATCATTTACTCAACTAGAACCAGGCGAACTTTACTAATAACACTCTAAATTTTACAGCTATTTAGATTTCCATCTTTTTTACACTCACAGTTGTAGCCATGGATTATTTTTTTTTAGTTTAAAGTATTTCTAAAACAAGACTGTGGTACAGTGTATCGCTAATGTACCGCTAACCTATCGCTAATCTAATTCTCACTGATACCTGGATGTTAAACTTTAAACATTAAACACTGATCATTTTATTGGATATGAAAGAATTTGAAGCACATTTAACTCTCAGCGTCACCTCAGTGTTTGTTTCCTTTTGGGAACCAAGTGAACCTTAGCACCTGGCTAATGACATCAGGCTTAATAAGCTAATCGCAGCTTAACTAATGGATGGTTGAAGTTCACCTGATCCACCCCTAACTATTAGTCTTATTAGAAGGGAAAATTTTGAGCTTTGGAGTCTCCTGAACCCAAACTTGGAGCATGGTGGTAACACATGATATCTCCAAAAGTTGATTCTGTTCATCTGGACGTAGCGTTTTGTGGGAGAAACGTATTGTCACTCATCCAAGTGACTTCTTCAAGAAGTGACTTCTTCAAGTGACTTCTTCAAGAAGTC